>SNQJ01S0246193.1:0-13143 GCA_010110895.2 Picea sitchensis | reverse complement strand
TTTCCATCAATATGATACAGTAATATGTCCCTTTACCATAAAGCTAATTCCACTTTATTGTATAACTCCTTGATCATATACATAGATTGACTGTTGAATAGATTGGGCTTTCTTCACTTTGGTTGGTTTTTGTTGTCTTGATCTTGACTGCACAAGAGAACTGAAGTGCAGAAGGAGAAACAAAGACCATAAGAAGCGATTATAAGGTATGTAACTTGTTATTGCCTCCTAGTTCATTCAATAGTCGCAATCTAGGGAAAGAGTATTATTCTGTCTTTCTTTGTTCTAGATCCAGGTGGATCTAGGGAGATCGGTTTGTGTCCGCACTTACGGATTTATCCAATAACAACTAACCCCATGAGATCCTTTTATCATTAATGTGCTTAACCTACTTGAGTTGGTCCCACCACATTGATGATTTTCCTTAAAGATGGTATATTGCAATTTTGGTCTCTAAATTTGATGAATAATTATGGAATTGGAAATATTTCCTTATTCCTAGCAACCAATCTTATCCATATTCACCTTTTCTTTTATCACCATCAAATGTTGGAGGCTTAATATTCCTAAGCTCTTCTTGCAAATCATCTACTTTAGACCTCCTTTTATGATGTCTAACATTAGACAAACTTGGGATACTCTATACTTTGAGAATGCATGTGCCCTTGTAGACAAGTTCCTTAGTGAATGGTGATGATGTCTACTAGAACTTATAGAGTGCCTACAACTTTTGGCATCTTCTTTGTTGGCATGCGATCTTTTTTCTGTTGCTTTCCTTGAATCTAATTCTTTGTTTATTTTCTTTTGTAATATGTCTAAGATTTGTAAAAACTAAGTGTTGATGTGGTTTTTCTCCTTCTGATCTCTTATAATCCTCTCATTATCTACCATGTAGCTCAACACTTCTATTTCTAGGTTTCTCATTGTCTCCACTACCTCTATGTTTTTTACTTTTCCTTCTCTATTCCCATTTGACTCAGTATCTACATTATCTATAAAACCTTTGAAGTTCACAATATGACACCACGCATCCTCAGAGTATCAATGGCCATGATTAACTTTGGGACCCAATGCTTTGGGAGTTCCAAAGTCTCCAATATCACAAATATCTAAAGTGAAATCCTTCTAGAGTGTCATATCTCCTGACACACGTCCTCCACTATTGGCGGCCCAAATCCACTTCAGCTTCAGGAAGAGGAGAGGCACCAACCCTCTCATTTTTCCTTTGAATTTTAAAAATTCAATGCATTTAAATATATTCAATGTTGTAAGGCTTGAGTAAAGCTGAGTTATGTCCTTTGTACATGTTTTAGATAGAGTTTCCTTTAATAGGGTTTGAGTTGTATAGATCCTAATAATTGTCTCAGATCTGGAAATGTACATGATCATTCAATGTAATAAGCCTCAGTATATATGCTTTGTAATGGTGATTGGACACCACTAGTGTAGTTTGGGGCGAAAGATCATCGCGATCCCTCTTGTATATATGAATGTAATTTATGCCCAGAGAGGGTTTTTGTTGTGGATGAACATTGTGGAAGTTAGATTGAAAATCATTGTAAGCCAAGGAGAGAAGAGAACTGAGACTATGTTGCAATCCATCCTACACATATTGTAATCAAGCATTCAAATATTAATACAAACAGGTAGTTTTTCCTGCATCTGATTCTCTGTGTGTTATATGGGTGTTTTCTGAATGTATTTGAATGGTTATTATGCGTGTTTATGTGAATGTTATAGATGTATGAATCGGTTTCAATCTACAGGAAGAAGATATAATTACCTATCATTGTGTGAGTTTGCAAAGAGTTCTGGGTTCTTTTAGGCTAGTGCAAGGAGTGCACGATATAGTATTGGAAACTATTTGAAGCCAATGCAAGGAATGTGTAATTGAATTCTGTTCGGAATTCAAGAAGAGAACATGCCAAGTGTGCACACCAGAATAATATCAAACTTAGAAGGAGCCTCGAAGTTACTAAACACTCTAGAGGAAAGCATGTGCAGAGAAAGCATAGCCAAAGTTACTGAATACTCTTTCAGCTCAGCAAGGATTTAACGATTTACCAGCTCATTCTTTCAACCCTATTTTACTGAGGGTGCTCATACTTTCAGCTCATAGATCACAAGATCCCCAGATCGATGATTGAGGATCATTTCGGGGAGAGAAGTGGTTTGCCCCAAACCACTTCCTTGGGTCCCCAAAATTGGAAGGTATATAAAGGGCATCTCTTAGTTATTTTATTATTTTTCAAATACTGGAACATTTGAAAGTTGGCGTGAGCACCCTCATTCAACTCCAGCTCAACAATGCGCCAAGTTCATTCCATTTCCACTCATATCCAGGTATTTTTCATCGCCGCCATGGACCCTATCATAATTTTGGTGACAGAGCAAGACCCTGTGTTAAACGAAGAATCCCTAATCGACCAATATTCATATATTTTCGTCACCAAAATCACTATTTCTCCCATCTCTGTATCCAAAACTAATCTGTCTGATAATGTAGGAAAGAAGATACCATTCCTTGAAGAAATCCAGGCCACTGTAGTCCCTTTTGTTGTCAAAGTCACTTTCCCTTTTCCTAAATTCATAGGTTGGTTCATAGAGTAGTATTCACAGGAAGAGAAATTTGTTGTAAATAAGCAGGGGTCCGAGGTCCTGTGTAGGGTAGAGAGTCTATCAATCCGAGATGCCCTCGGCATACCAGCATCTTTCTCCGTAGTGTCTGAACCTTTCGATGAAGAAAATATAATTAAAGTCTATAGAGAGTGTCCATCAAAAGTTAGAGATATGTTTTTACAGACAATTGTCAAACCAGAACATCTTTCAAAGAGCTTGTCCTTGACAATAAGTGTGATTATAATAGTTATTGAGGTCCAATGGGTTTTTTCCCTATTGAGTCAAATTTTAGGTCTATATAATGACAAACATGTGATCCAGGTCATGTTGGGTTTCCTGTTGGAATTTTTTCAGTCAGAGTTTGGTCTATCAGTCTGTATCAATTTCGATCGATTCATAGCTGATAATATTCATAAACATCTAGTGAATTTTCTCTCTCTAAGACATTTTAGATATTATACCCATTTGCTGAAAAATTTCCTAGAGACAAATAAAAGAGAATTCCCTAAAGAAACATTCATATCAAGTGAATGTAAGAGGATTACATTGCTCATCTTCATCAACAAAGTCATGTCCATGGTTTATAGTTTGATTTTCAACATGAGCTTACCTAGAGTTCTGGATGACATGAGGAGCTATCTACAGCCAAATCCAGAAAACAGAGTGAGGGACTGGGTACTATTAATGCATTCAATAGTAATATGGTTTTATGGTTGTCATGAATTCCCTTACCTATTGCCTATTTTTCTGACCCCCGGAGTATTTTCTCTTGAATTTATCAGGCAAATAATCATATATGAGAAAAAGCATTTCCTGAAATTGCACAAAGCTTCCAACCTCAAATTACCTTTTATCATTGGACCCTTGATCGTCAAAATTAGATCATGCTTATCTTAGATTCAAGCAAAGATCAAAGACTTTGGTTTTGCACAGCTACACGGGAGAAAATATCACCCACACGAAATCATATCTAAGAGAAGGTTGATGAACAAATAGGCCCCTTATGAGCATGAACATGTTGAGGGTTTTGATAAGTTGGAAAATCTATAAGCTTGTGCTGATATGGAAGCAATCTTGCAACCAGCTCAAACACAACAAGTGGAGGCAACCCTGCAACAGAGTCAAACACAACAAGCTCCTTAGAAACTAATATTCAAGTTCCCCAAGGTGAGTGTTTACAACAACATAAGAAGTTCAGAGGCCATGGGAACTAGTGATTAATAGACTGCCCCTACGAAGATGAAGATTACATAGTCTCCACAGATAGTGAATTTGGAAGAGGAAGATCCCAAAGAACAAGTAAATATTTATATGGAGGAGAGTGGTACAAGCAATGTTGAAGTTGAAAAGGAAATCAAACTCCAAAGTGAAGGTAGTTCTAGGACTTTTAGCAGCAGAAAATACATTTTTGACAATATATATGAAGAAGTGTATCAATCTAAAGAAGATATGGAAAAACAGTATGTTGAGAAGGGAAATATTAATCTGAGTGAGATGAGGGATTTGATCCCTGAGGTAGAAAATGTTTCCCATCATAAATCTTATTTATTTAGAGTGAGATATATTTAGAAGAGGACATTCAATATAGAAGTTGCAGATGAAGACAAAGTGTCTGAGATCAAGATAAGGTATGACAACATAAATGCTCCATAAAAGGTCAAATTCCATAGACATACTAGTGACATGTTGTATTCAGATTAGTTAAGCTTAAGCTTGAATAACTCAAAACTATCATCCCATGTGATGAAATTGGAAGAACAACTAAGGAAGACTCAAGTCAAAAGATTGGAATCTGAAGGTCCCCAAGGAGTGAAAACCTCATTGTATGAAAAATAAAAATTAATCCAAATCTTGAAAAAGAAACTGAAAATTTATGCCATAGAGCATCCACAAACAGGAGAACTAGTTTCTATAGAACAAGAGAAGGAGGAATTTCATTAAGAGGAATTGAACTACAAAGCGAAGGCATTGCATCTAGAGAAAGAAAAAGTAAATTGGTCACAAGGAAAAACAAAGTTGTTGAACAAAGTTGTAGTTGTATCTCCTGCTGCAAACGTTGGGCCAAACACTGAAGGGCTTGTCTAGGCTATGTCACAAGTTAGCCTGAAGGTAGGAGAAATCAAAGGGATAAAAGGGAACATAGAGAATTTGAAGCAAGAAATGAAAGAAAAGGATGAAAAAGTGGCTCAATTTCAAAAGGAGAATCAAGCCTTACAGGAAAGGATAGACAAATTGAAAATAAGATTGAGAGGAAAAGGATTGTTGCAGGGAGCCAAGCACATCATCTAGGATTCCATAGTTGTTGAAGCTGGAAATTTCAGCGTGTATTTGAATTTAATCAATGATAAGGACAACATAACCATCATAGCCAGAAGTAGGGGCACTATTGTAAATGAGACTTTAGCAAATAAACCATCAGAGTTGGCTCAAAATTCCATAAAACTGCTAAACTCCATCCCTACTGCAGAACTTCAGACCATTAGAGTCAAAGATAGAACTACATTGATCATCTGGGCCAGGAGGGTTATTGCTAAACATAACCTGTTGAAATTAGTCTAAACCAAGGCAACACAGATGGAGCAGAGTGTGTAAGAATTCAAGGACCTGTTTGAAGAATTGGTTTTTAAAGGCCTCTGACCATTTTGGGATGCAAAAGGAAAATTGTATGATCAAGAAGAATATAATGATTGCCTCACCCAATGCAGAATGGATCACTCCAAGTTTGAAAACCTAGAGGAAAACCTAAAAGGAGAAACCCTAGTTGAACATCTCATTACAAATTTTGAGATTTTGAATCAGTTCAAAGCAGTGAAAGTTGGACTGCCAGTCATGAGATATGCCTCTTGCATTGACTTGGAGATACCGATCAAAGAAATGATGGATTATGATAGCCCTTCCAACTTGCAATGGAAGGAGATAGTATGACTGGGAAAGACAAATTGCAATTTTCCAGGAGCTAGTAAATGATGTCCAGGTGTAACTGAAAAATAGCAAATCAGGCAGAAGACTAGAACATAACAAATGTCAAATACAGGAACTGAAACATCATCGAACGTTTTCTTGCTAATCATTGTAATCAGTTCCAATACCAAAATTGTTGTTTGTAATTATTGTAATCAGTTTCATAAGTTGAAACGTTTCATTTCAAGAATTGTAATCGGTGTCAAACCGAAAGAACTCAAAACTTGTACAAATATTAGGATTTCTAAATGTATTAGGGGTTGGCAAAAGTGCAAGGGTACAATTTAGTTGTCTGAATTTGAATGTAAGTTTCTGAAGATGAATAGAATACATATGCAGAAGTCTTTGAAATATCCATGAAAATATTTTAATCGTGGTGATATGAGTTTTGTCTTCTCTCCTTGTATGTATTTCTTTTGTTTATGATTCCATTAGCATTGTCTTCTGTTTAAATTTGATAGTTTAAAGGCCCAAAATTCATCAACCGAAAGAACTCAAAACTTGTACAAATATTAGGATTTCTAAAATGTATTAGGGTTGGTAGAAGTGGGCGGTACAATTTAGTTGTCTAAATTTGAATGTAAGTTTCCTCAAGCTCAATAGAATACATATGCATAAGTCTTTGAAATATCCATGAAAAAATTCTAATCGCCGTGGATATGAGTTTTGTCTTCTCTCCTTGTATGTATTTCTTTTGTTTATGATTCCATTAGCATTGTCTCGCTTAAATTTGATAGTTTAAAGGCCAAAAATTCATCTTATGATGCTCTTGGCTTAAGCAATTTAAAAATGTGTTAATTTTCCTCATAACTAATTCAAAATTCATTTCACTAATGCTCTTATGCAGTTACTTTTTCCCTTTCTTACACTCTACAAATTTTAATTTATAACTCAGATTCATCACCTCATTTAGCCTTTTTTCCTCTATAGGAGAGTTATAATGACTTCACAAGTGTTCCTATTTGTTTTTATAAATTTGACTCCATAGCCCTAGTGTCCTCCCCTTCCTTGCAAGCAAATTTATAACCCCCAAAAACAAAAACAAACTAAACTTTTACCATTGATTTTCGAAGAAACACCAAGTGATGCGAGAGATCCCTCTCTAAGTTGAAAAGGATAGTACCCAGCTCTAAATTTGATTTTATAGGTTACCTCTGTTGTTTGTTTTATCATCCCAACAAATTTACGAGTGTTAACATTATGGCGCTGCTGGGATCGAAGTGAAATTCACCGGAAAAGAACCACTTAAAGCTTCAGATTTGATTCCCAAGGATGACAGTGAATCAAACACATCATTGGATTCAAATCAATTTACCCTGGTGACTCCTTTAGAAAGAGACCAGTAGCATAAAGTATCTTGAGCTAGAAATCTTGGCTCCAAAGAGAATTCAGGTCAGAGAAATCCGCACTTAGCGAATCCCTCGTGGTCCGGGATCCTGCGAAAATTGTACACAAAAGAAAAAGAAAAGCCAGTAAGCCCAGTTTTGTATTTGGATAGATATCTATCCTTGTTCAAAGATGGAGTTATAAGCATTGAAGATCTTAATTTTCTTGATTCAAAATTTGAGAAAAATTTGTTCAGAACTAAATCTAAGTCTTGTTTGAATGAAATCACCCTTTGATGAGAAGAGGTTCCAAGATTTAATTTTAGTTGCCTCTACTAAACCTATTGTGATTCTTAACCAACAACCACTTCAATTCCTTACTGCAATCATGGAAGCTAGGTTTGTTGCACAAAATTGCAAGTAGTCAACACTCCCTCGTGTATCATGACAAGGGACTAACCGCCTCTCATGGATCCTTTAAATCTCGAGGTGGTGAGTTTACTAATCACCCAAGGTTTTGTAACAAAAACCACACTACCAACAAATGGTATCATAGATAGAGGTCACGAGTTCGATACACACTTGGCTTGCGTTGAGGGGGGGGATTGTTGCACTAAATTGCAAGTAGTCAGCGCTCACCAGTGTATCGTGGCAAGGGACTAATCACCTCTCATAGATCCTTGAAATCCGCTCTGCAGAGCTACCAATTCACCGGTGGCTTGGTGTAACGGAAGCCGTGTAGCTATGTCTAGATCCATAATCTATTAAAATAGCCATGGGATAGTTATTGGTCTTACCTTCCACCTCAATCGCATGGGAGATTTATGGTAATCTTCCTCAGCTCATCCAAAGTTACATGTTCTATTAGCATGTTTCTACCCATGTCTTCAACTATATAAACCTCCTAGATGTTGTGATCAATCCCCATCCTTTCTCCTTTGTGAGGAAATTTTTATACATGGTCTCCCTCGCATCCCCAACATTTTATGGGTTTCTATATAGGCATCTTTCCCAAAGACTCTATCATACTGGACTCATTTTGTGCTAGATGATCTTCTGAAAAATGGTAGCTTATACCCTTTCTTTGAGTTTTCCATCTTCCTTCTTGTCATCATCCAAAACCTTTTTGAAATCTATCCTTCCTTTCTTTTTCTCATAAAGATACTTTTATTTCATTATGACTTATTCCAGTGTCTTGGTCTCATCAAAATGTATCTTATCAATATAGAAATAGCAGTAGCCCACTCAGAATCTTTTGGATTTTAACCTTTCATCCTTTATGAAACCAAAATAATTGAAAAGTTCTAAAATGTTTCTCTCATACTCATCCACTTTCATGCTTCCAAGCTTGAGATCAAATAAATACAGCATCTTCTATCATAATTGTTATCAATGAAATTTCGTCCGCGATGGTGACAAGAACTCCGCGCGATCATCAACAGAAAAAGTCATTCATGGTACAAGGTTAATTCCACGACAAAAGGGTCAAACTATGCAAAAATGGCTGTTCATTGCGCGCTTTCACCCACTACACGCCACAAGCAACATCTTTGTATCCGTGAGCGATATGCCGGTCAGGTGTAGAACCCGCTACCAAAACGGGCGATTTATGAGTCGGTCGGCCTCCCAACCACTAATGGATCGGGTTCCCAAGCTCCATTTTGACACCCAACCGAGCTAATCATGGGGAGGCTGGTCAAAGACCCACTGCAGTTCCAGCGAGCCTTTCAGCTTAGATTCCGCAAAAGAGGCTTTGCATAATAACCCAATGCTTTTCTATGTTTACCACCCATTTCCATAAATTCCTTCATGAAAAGGCGTCTACCAGATTGCTAGAGACCTTCCTTTGGCAAATACGAAAGTTCTAATGTAAGCTTATCTATCCCTCAATTTGTGTGAATAAGCTTGGAGTCCTTTCATCCACATTTCATCTTTCTTTGAAAGGAGAGCAATTGAGGGCCTCAAAGAGCCCTCCATTGGAGAGGGAAAGGGACCCAAGTCCTCTTTATCCAATGTGTATCTTTGGATTTCAACAACCAGACCAGCTTATACATTGGTGAAATTGGTCCATTTACATTTGTTTTTATTTTTGTTCCCATGCCCAGGGTTAGTTTCCATTTAGTTTCTTGTTTTGGCCCCTTTTGTTAATATCTTTGTTGTTTTCTTTCTAACCTTTTTACCATACAACTGTCATTACTAGCAGATCTGTCCAGTATGTGGGCACTTCACTCTTTTTGTCACCACGCTGACGAAAAGAGATGTCGATGGAGCGATGATACATGTGGCGCCTCGTTTTTCTCTGCGCTACGCTGCCAGTTATATACTTCATTGGGCCAGGCGCTGCCTCTCGTTACCGTCAATCTCCTACTCTGCCAAGACACATGCGCATAGATTCTAATGAATAGGGAGAATAACACCATGCGCTTCTTCCACCGAGTCGCTCACAAGCATGCGGGCCCACCCCTTCACCCAAAACCCCTAAAACCCTCACGACTCGTTCACCCCCCTCCAAAATTTTGTAAAGCTATAAACTTCATGCAGATGTTCCAAAATTAATTAACCGAAATCCCATCGCCGGAAACCAGATGTCTCGCGGCTCGAATCGCCTGTCTCCTCCTCAACTGCTCGAATCACTATTATAGCAAATAGGTACAAAATGAGGTGGCAATGTGGGTCCTACGCCTATATAGGGTTTTTTGCCGCTAAACTTCCACTCATCATTCGAGCCCACGACCATTTTTCAACCGTTTCACCACTCTGGATCAGCATCCCGCCACCTACATCATACGCCCCGGCCACTTTTCATCAATGCATTCCTGGCCCCTTTTTTCCACATCATGGCCACGTACGCCAAGACTTCTCTCTTCACATTTATCTAATACATGTTCATATTTGTTTATCTCTACAGATATTGTTCACTTCGGGTGACCCACCCAGTACTTGATCAACATCTCCACACATCACTCCTTTCCTGTGTATATACTCTAACACTGCATGTAGTCTCTCCTAATTATATTTACCTTCCAGTCACACCCTCTCAGATTGGCCTTTAGGATACCCCTTCCGGCTCTGCAGTACTCTCACATCCTCCATTTGCATTTCTTGGGGTAATCGCCACCCCAGAAGTATTTCACCTACATGAGTTGTCCCATTCATAGCACCCTTTTTTTTTGCACTTTCGACACTCATGTTGTGTTTTTACCTTTAGGGATGGGAGTCCTGTTAGTCTTTCATCATGTTGCGCATCAACCACATACTTCTCCTCATTTTTGCTAGCTTCCCTATACCACTCCCGTGACCACGCTTTATGCTTCAGTTCCTTTTACCTGCACATCCGTAGGATCATGAAACCTCCATCTCACCCACTATCAGCTGTCATCTTAACCACCTTCATTTCACTCCACCCCATACGTAAATCCCAATGGGGAAGCCCCCACTTTCATTCATTTTTACCAATATTTCGCTCCTGTTCGCACCTTTCTTTACACTGGGAACCCGCTTTCTGTATTTTGTACATTTCCCCAAAATTTCTATTCATTGTTTATTGTACAACCACCTTTATTCCCAGCCATTTCCACTTCGCTACTTTGGTCATCATCACCGCTATACATTCTTCCTTTTGGCTACACGCAACCCATGTCACCCTTGGTTGAGTATCACTTCATTCAATTACCGGCATCGCCTATATCTCGAAAGTAACTACCCGTGTCACTTACCATTTATCCTCCTCAATTTGTTCACCTTGTCCCGCTCCGTTCAACTGACCTCTGCCTTGGCGGCCCCTCGACCGACCCTTGTCACACCTGCCATGCTTACGGTTTTATATCTCCTCCCTAACCAAGTGTAGTCTTGAGTCTTCCCACTTGACTTCATCCATGTACCTCACACTTCCTCACCCTCAGATTCCACTCTGAGCACCTTTTTGCTTCGGGAGTCGCTGCCTCCTTTTGTCGGCCTTTTCCAAAAGGGCGACAGTATCTGGTCCTCATTTCCCATTCAATGAGAGATCTCGGACGGCAATGGTGGGTAACACCATTTACCCTCGATGTCGTTGACTCCCCATAACATCTCGACGCCAACATTCTCTCTTTCATGTTGGCGGTGGGTCTTACTTTTATGCACTATTGCAGTTTTGTCATCAATTGTCACACCCTCTCAACTTCAGGAATACACCACTACCCACATCATCACCAAGTATTTACTCACGCACTATTGCCACTAATCGGGTTCGGGGAATAGTATGTTCATTTGCATAATTTTATTCTGCCTTTATCATTCCGCCTCTGAGGGCGCTGCAGTCGTCTATATCAACAATTCAGACATTTTCTTCAGAGTTACATCACACGAAAGCATTGGGACATGCCTCGTTTGTACACATTTTTTATATTGTTACACACCTTGTAGAAGGTCGGATCTGCAGGTTCCATTCTTCTCCAACGGATTTCTATATACAGTCTCACTCAGTTTCCCCTTACCATCATTCTCAAGATAAACATTGATGAATTTCGGCTACACGCTTTGCTCCTAACCTCATCCATCAAGTATCTCGTTATCACCGAATTTCTCGGCCTCAAGACGAGGCTTAATAAGAACTCCGTGATTATCAACACGAAAAACAAGCCATTCATGGTACGTTGTTAATTCCACAACATTGTGTGTTGGCCAAAACTATGCAAATGGCTAAAAATTGTAAAGGCTTATTTTCACTCCACTAGCGCTATACAAGACGCTGCAACATCTTCGTGATATAGCGCATATGCGCTGGCCGTGGGTACAAAACTCACATACCGCTAAACGGCACATTTATGAAAGTGGGTTTCGGGCTCCCAACCACTAATGGATCGCTCCCAAGTCGATTTGACACCAACCAGCTCAATCTCACAGTAGGGAGTATCGGCTAAAGACTCCACTGTGCCCTAAAGAGTCTCTTTTCATATTCAAAAGAGGTTGCATAATAACCTAATGTTTATTAAAAACCATGAATGACCACCATTTTCTCACAAGGAATTCTTTCATAATCGCTATGTCACCGAGATTGCTAGGAGACTCCTTCTTCATAACACACATTGTGGGTATCGTGATTTCATAAGCTATTCACCCTCACTTGAGTGAATAAGCTTGGAGTTCTTTCACCTACATCATCTTTTCAAAGGAGAGCAATCATTGAGGGTCTAAGAGCCTTCCATTGGAGAGGGAAGGACCCAAGTCCTCTTTCTCAATTGTGTATCTTTGGATTTCATCAACGGACTAGCCTTTATATAATAAGTGATATTGGTCCATTCTCATTTGTTTTATTTTGTTCCTATGCTCCATAGTCATTTAGTTTTGTTTAATTTTGTTAATGATTTGTTGTTTTCTTTCTAACCTTTTACCATACAAACAAGCCATGACTAGCGTGAGTCTAACTAGGTAATGTAAGCACTCACTTTTTCTCATTAATATCTAAAAGTATGCACAAAACATACTCATCCACTTTCATGCTTCCAAGCTTGAGTTCGAATAAATATTGCATCTTCTTATCATAATAATTCTTTGATAAGTATTTATTTGAAAATACTTTTTGAACTAATGTTACCCATGATTTTGGTCGTCATGATGATGTAATGATGATGGTGTACTCAGGCTCTTCATTAGAACTTTCTCCTGAGAAAAGTTACTTTCTTCTCTTTCCAGAAATATTATTTTTGAAGAAGGTTCGCAGGCTGCTAGTATAGTTGCCTGCGAGAATGTATTATTCTCGCAGGCTGCCTTAAGCTAGGGTGCGAGAATTTCTCATTGTGTATAACTGCTAGGGTGCGAACACTTTCTAAAACAAGGAAAAAGATGAATTCTCGAAGCTTCCAGAAGGGAATCTTCTAGAAGGATGAGATGGCATTCGAATGGTTATCTAAGTACTGGATTTCCTGATATTTTGGGATCATTCTTATTCAAGTAACTAATTCATTCTCTCCTATATATTGAGGGGATTCTCATGGAAAAGGTTAGAAGAAAACAAGAAAGAGATTCATTGGAGAATTAGTGAAAAGGATTGTGTGAAGGAATGATGCTACAACAGCTAAGAACTCCAGCAAATTTATCAAAAGTGGTTGATCTTCTTCATACAAGTGAGCAAGTGTGTGTGTCAGAGTCAAGAGCCATCGAAAGGAAGTTTGCAACATCAAGGGTCAGGTTGTAATCTTTACTTTCCATCAATATGATACAGTAATATGTCCCTTTCCCATAAAGCTAATTCCACTTT
>SNQJ01S0246192.1:0-13143 GCA_010110895.2 Picea sitchensis | reverse complement strand
CCAAGAAATGGAGAACATGGTAAGGAAGGTACAACAGAACTTGAAAGAAGCACATGACAGACAAAAGAGCTATGCAGATCAGAAGAGAAGACACTTGGAATTTCAAGTAGGAGACCATGTTTATTTGAAGGTCAAAGCCCAAAAAAGCTCGTTGAATCTAGGGAACTATGCCAAGTTGGCACCCAGGTTTTGTGGGCCCTTCGAGATACTAGCTCGAATTGGACCCATAGCATGTCAACTTGCACTTTCAGCTAATCTAAGAATTCATAATGTATTTCATGTATCTTTGTTGAAAAAGTATGTTCATGACCCTACTCATATGATTGATTGGAACTTGGTGCAGGTGGAACCCGAAGGCGAGTTCCAGGTGGAACCCCTGCACATTCTGGACTGGAGATAAATAACACTTCGGAATAGAGCCATCTCTCAGGTAAAGGTGCAATGGAAGCACTTTAGTCCTGAGGACGCCACTTGGGAATTGGAGGGAGATTTACAGAAATCTCATCCAATCCTATTCCAGGAAAGCAACGAACACTGAGGACAGTGTTTTACTGAAGGGGGAAAGGATGTGACATCCCCCAAAAATAATATATTTTGTTTTTGTATGATGAAAATTTATTTTTGTTTTTGGCAAATTCGAATCTAAATTTTTTTTGCCATTTATGGAAATTCCAAATTTCAAATTTAATAATTGTATTTAATTATTATGATTGTTGGGCAGAGATCTGTTTGGACTCAACTAATTATTTGACTATGATACTTGTATCACAACGAAATATTTATATTAACTACAAGAGGACAAATGGAACAACCGTGTTAAAATCAGCTGACCATGACTCCATGAGTGGGGAACATGTTGGAACTACCTCTGGACTGATTATTAGAAGTGGAAAATCAAATATTTGGCCACTGGAAACCCCTGAAAATTAGGGATTAAGAGAGCTACGAAAATCCCCAAAGAATGGAAAAAAGACCTAGGCAAAAATTGATAAATAGCATATGCGAGGAGGCAGGACGCTGCCAAGTATGCTGGGAAATGATTGTGAATTCTATTGCTGTTATGAGCACTGCTGAGCGAGTGTGTGGTAAGGGGATAACCACTGAAAAATATGGAATATTGTTGAGGAGTCTCCGAGTTCGCCCTCATGGATTCATGGTCAGGCTAGGGGGTGAATCGGGAAAGTAGTTTTGGCTGCCATGTTCTATGGTTGGGAGGAACGTGATTGTTCCCTTTTTCATCCCACAGATTTGATTCAGATATGTTGATCTACCCCTCTCTATTATGAATGGCTATGTTTTATCCAATGTCATGTGTGTATTAAATCCGAACTGGAATAGTTTCCATTCTCTGTTTGAGTGATTTGATATCTGATGCATTATATTTAATTAGATCAGAACTATAACGATGTCCATTTTCTATTTGAATGTTTTTAACGATATCATATTAAATCCGAACTAGAATAATTTTCATTCTTTGTCTGAATGATTTTTCTGATGCACTGTACTTGATTAAAACAGAACTGTAATGATTCCCATTTTTTGTTCGTTATGAGGAATATATGTGAAGGAAATCCGTATTTATATAGTTGTAATACGTCTGCTGGAATCTCCGTACCTATCTTTTGAATTACAGTTATTTGTTGTGGAAGATGAAGACCTTTCGTAGTTATAATCTACTGATCATCGCGAAGTTCATAATAAAACATCCAGACTCTAGAAAATTGTTCCTCCTGTGAGTAAAATTCTAGATGGATGCACCTGTAATTTAAAATTCTATAAGTAAGTAAGGAAAGGAGGGAATTAACATCAATAGGGAAGGTCCTTTCTGTGGTTAAAACCCCAAGAAACCAAATTCATATCTCTCGGAACCTCAATTATACATACCAAACTCTGAGGGAATGATATTCGTATTCCTGTATTTACCTAGATGTACAGATCTAGTATTGTTGGCGTTTAATGCATTGATTAGAAGAGACTCTAAGTGAACATAATAGGACTTACCTTTTTCAGAAATTGTTACCCTATGGTACCCCTTTTATAGATTATATGCGTATAAAACTCAGAAGTTAGATTTTTTGGAATTTTGATAGGTAAATGGATATCGAATCCTTCTACACATACTGTTTCAGAAAACGAAAGTAAGAATAGCAGTACAAGGAAAAAATCTTAGAATTATGAAAATAATGTGAATTTCAGCATTTGGGACTTGTTGGTTACATTTATGCGAAGTTTCCTTTCTTTTCCTAACTCTAAAACCCTAAATCCCAAAATCCCGAAGTGTTGGTCCCACACCCTTTTACCTTTCGGAATTCAGGAGTGGTTGTGTGTTGTTGTTTAGCATTTGAAACCCCGAAAACCCGAATCCTAAAATCCCAAAGTGTTGGTCCCCCACCCTTTCACCTTTCAAAATTTGGGAGTGGTTGTGTGTTGTTGTTTAGCATTTGAAACCCCGAAACCTCGAATAATGAAATCTTGAACTGTTATTCCCACATCCTTCCACCTTTTCGGAATTTGGGAGTGGTTATCTATTGTTGTTTGGTTTTTGAAACCGCGAACCCCGAAATCCTGAAATATTAGTTCCTTTGTTTCTCACAATTCGGAAAATGTTGTATGTTGGATGTTTGGCTATGAAAACCACGAAACCCCGAACTCCGAAATCCCGAAATGTTGGTCACCTTTCAGGATTTCGGGAGTTTTTGTGTGTTGATGTTGGGCTATTGTACTCGTGAAACCCTGAAGTGTTGGGCCCACAGTCTCTCCATATTTTGGATCTTCGACAAATAGCATGGTCCATTGTGTTGTTCGACACTAGTAATCACCAAAACCCGATTAACCTCTGTTTTCCACAAAAACTTTAGTAACATGGTAGGAATGTTTGTTATATGAACAACTCTAGTAGTGTAATGAATGGACCAGTAAAAGAACGTTGGAGAGTCTTCATTCTGGATATAGGTATGGAAGTAACAGACCATATTACAAGTCGTTTGTATCGCAAAAATATGGTATGTAAGGATTTGGCCATAAAATCCCAAAGTTACTTGTATTGTTAAGACCATGGTAGTGTTATAGACACAAACAGATAGAAAAGTAATTATAAATTACAGGATATTAGATAAACATTGAAGTGATGAGTAAACACTTTTTATATCGTCGATTCGGAAACTTTAATTTGAATGGTAAGGACATCCAATGACAATAAGGATTCTAACAAACTTTTAGACTCAAGCCTTATAACAAAAAGATTACTTGCTTGAAATCTTGAAACTTTTCATGGATAAATGTACAAACAATTTTTTTTTTGTGTGAAAGTTTTTGAGGTACATTACATGCAACAAGTTCCAGTCAATCATATGAGTAGGGTCATGAATATACTTTTTCAAAAAAGAAACATGAAATACATTATGAATTCTTAGATTAGATGGAAGTGCAAGTTGGTATGCTACGGGTCCAATTCGAGCTAGTATCTCGAAGTGCCCACAAAACCTGGGTGCCAGCTTGGCACAATTCCCTAAATCCAACAAGCTCTTTCGGGCTTTGACCTTCAAATACACATGGTCTCCTACTTGAAATTACAAGTGTCTTCTTTTCTGATCTGCATAGCTCTTCTGTCTGTCTCATGCTTCTTTCAAGTTCTGTTGTACCTTTCATACCATGTTCTCCATTTCTTGGAGCATATCCGGTCCAATCATGAGTATCTCAACCGGGTTATCCCAGCTAATTGGAGTCGTACACTTTATGCCATACAGTATTTCGAAATGGCTCAACTTAGCCGAAGTTTGGTACCCATTGTTATATGCAAATTCTACTAAGTGCAGGTAGTCTTCCCACTTGTCTGGTTTTGTTCTTACATACATGCAAAGCATATCCTCTATGATTTGGTTTGTCCTTTTGGTCTACCCATCCGTTTGTGAATGATAGATGGTATTGAAATTCAAGTTAGTGTTTATCCCTGCAAACAATTCCTTCCAAAAAGCAGGTGTAAATTTTACATCTCTATCTGAAATCACGATTTTAGGAATAGCATGCAGTCTAAAAATTTCTTTCATGAATATTTTAGCAATGTTTATAGCTTTAAAACTAGACTTTATAGGAATAAAGTGTGCAGACCTACTGATTTTATCGATTACCACCATGATAGAATCATTTTGTTTCTGAGTTTTAGGCAAACCTGTTATAAAGTCCAGTGATATAGTCTCCCATTTCCATTCTGGTACTCGTAATGATTGTAATAGACCGGCTGGATGTTGGTGCTCGGCCTTAACCTGCTAACAATCTTGGCACCTAGCCAAGTATTCTGTTGTTTAACCCTTCATACTAGGCCAGGAAAATAATTTTCTAAGTGTTGTTATTGTTTTCTGGTAACCTCAATGGCCAAAATATGGTTTCTTATGCACTTCCTCCAAAATTGTTGATTTCAATTCTGCCGAATCTGGTATGTAAAGTCTGTTTTTAAGTCGTAATAGTCCTTTCTTGTCGATGCTTAGATCTGGTTTGTCAGAGTTGGTGGTCCTGTTTTGTAATTCTGTCACTATCTTAGTGTAATTTCCATCCTTAATACATGCCATCCTTATTCTTTGTTCCAGATCACTTTCTGCCCTGTAGATGTTTATCTCAAATAACCCATGGACTCTTCTTCTTAAAGCGTCTGCTACTTTATTTTCCTTACCCTTTATATGTCTGACCTCGAAGTCGAATTCGCTCAAGAAGGCTAGCCACCTTGCTTGTCTTGCATTAAGATCTGGTTGGTTAAATAGATATTTCACCCCACTATTATCCGTCAACAGTAGGAATTTTCTTGCCATTATATAGTGTCGCCAATTATAAGTCATGAGTGACATAATTTCTCTCTTGTTCTTTTAATTTTCAAGACTCGTAACAAATCACGTGCCCTTCCTGAGTTAGGACACCACCTAGTCCTTATTTACTTGCATCAACACAAACTATGAAGTCTTTATCTGGGTCTGCTACCTTCAAAATGGGTGTCAATGTCAATAATTCTTTCAGCTAGTTAAAGTTGTCCTGAAACTTTTGCGACCAGTTAAACTTGGTTCCTTTCTTTTGTAGTGACGTGATAGTGTAAGCTATCTTGGAAAACCCTTCTATAAATTTTCGATAATATCTAGTGATTCCCATGAATGACCGGATATCTGCCACATCCCTAGGTACTAGCCATTCCATAATGGATTTTATCTTTGTCGGGTCTATGGCAATACCTTCTAAGGAAATGACATGTTCTAAATATTGTATTTATTTTCTATAAAAGTCACATTTGTCGAATTTTGTATATAGTTTCTGTTTCCTTAAAGTTTGCAAGATTATTCTTAAGTGTTCATCATGTTCCTCCTCCATTTTAGAATAGACAAAAATATCATCGATAAATACTACTATGAACTTGTCTAAGTACTGACTGAAAATGTTGTTCATCAAGCACATAAATGTGGTTGGTGCATTAGTGAGTCCGAAAAGTATGACTACAAACTTGTAGTGTCCATATCTTGTTCGAAAATTTGTTTTGTTTATGTCCTTATCTCTTATCCTAACTTGATGATAACTAGATCGTGAATACAATTTTGAAAATATCTTGCGCCCACCAACTTGATCAAACAGATCATTTATCCTTGGTAAGGGGTGTTTGTTCATAATGCTCATTTTTTTCAGTTGTCTATAATCGATACATAGTCTTAGAGTACCGCTTTCTTTTTCACAAAGAGGACTAGTGCTCACCATGGCGAGACACTCAGTCTAATATACTCTATGTTCAACAATTCGTGTAATTGTATTTTTAATTCTGTCAGTTCTAGTAGACTCATTCGGTAGGGTGATTTTGATATAGGGGTTGATCCGGGTAGTAAGTCTATGGAGAAATCTATTTCTTTTCTAGGAGTTAATTCTGGTATCTCATCCACAAACATGTCTCTAAATTCACATAAGACAACAAAGTCTTCTAACTTGGGCTTAACTTCTTTTTCTAACAGATTCGTCACTTGGATGGCATAAACTTGGCATCCCTTTCTAATACATTTCTTGAGTTGCATCGATGAAACTTGTCTGACTGATACAGGTTTTGGTATTCCTTGGGTTGTTCTAACAGTGCCAAAGTCGTCTTTATAGATAAGTATCTTTGTATAACATTCTAGTACTTCTTTGTGTTTTTCCAACCAATCCATATCGATAATCATATCGTAAGATCCTAGTGGTAGGATGTTCAGATTGGTCTGTATATTTTGACCATCTAAGTTGAACTCAAAATCAGAAATACAGTTAACTACTTTCCTTTTAGTACCTGTTGCTAGTTATACACACCATGATTTTGCGTGCTTCAGTTTCTTAAGTTTATTTGAATCTACTATATTAGGATTAATACAACTTAACCTAGCTCCAGGGTTAATTAAAACAGAAATTTGAGTGTGATTGATTTTAACTTCGATTTCTACCACCGAGGACTGGTGGTCAGCTTGTTGACCATCTATGGTTGCATTTATCCGATGCAGGCTTCTTCCCACGTCTCGCACTGTCGAGGCTTCCTGCAGATTATGAACGATAGTTCTGTTTACTGAAGTTAAATGTGGAAAATTCCTCTTTAGATGAGGTTTTCCACACTCCCAAAACTTTAATGGCTTGTGGAAGTTGTCCCCAAACTTCTTCGTTCCCAGGTTTACCGGTTTACCACTACCTTGCGTATTCGGATGATTGTAGTGAAAATCCTTCCTTGGGAAACTTTTTGGTGCATTCCAATAAGGAGCTAGCTGGTATCCCTTCTTCCACTTGTTCATTCGATCTTGCTTTTTATCCTTCCAGGTCTTGGGAAACTCTACCCATTGTTTATACTGGTCGTAGCACATTCGTGCTTTCCTAAATACCTCACTCAAGGATTTGGGGTTCTCAAACTCAATTTTGTTCCTGTAGGACTGCGGTAAACAACTTAGGAATCGCTGGATTTTTACCTTATCCTCCCGAATGTATGGTATGAACCTTAGTAGTCCCAAAAATTTATTTATAAAGTCCTCCATCGTCATCTATCTGAGTCGTAACTCGTAAAATTATTTTCTCTTCCTTTCATAATAGCTTTCAGAAAGGTATTGTTTCTTCAAATACTTCTTAAACTCAGACCATTCCAATTGTTTCTCCTTTATGCCCTTGGCCAATTTCAGGTACTACCACCAAATGCTAGCCTTCCCCTTCAGATTGTAGATGGTCATTCTAGCCTTCATGTTGCTGGAATAGTTGTAGATCTAGATGATTTTTTTGATGTCCAACAACCATACCTCGACTTCTTCTCCTGTCTTAGATTCTCCATCAAAGGTAGCTAGTTTAATCTTTTTAAATTCTCCTTCAAGTTGGTCTACTTGTTTTCTTTTTCTGTCTGGTATAGTTTTGTCTTCAACTAAAGGTGTCCCTTCAGACGAACTGTCTCTTTTCTTTGTTTCCGGTCCAGAATTCTTGGAGGCCCTTTTACTGAATTCTTCTTCATGGTTATCGTCTTTTGGGATTTTCTTGGTTACTATACTATGAAACAGGACTTCATTTATATCTTGTTGTTCCTGCTGTGCTTTCTTCAATTTTTCATTGTCAGCCTTGAAAACCTGCAGTTCAACAATAAGATTCTTCATTGTTTCCAACACCTCCATGGGTGAGCTTCCATCACTGTTCTTTCTTGGATCTTAAGGAGATCCTTGATGCGGATTTCCTTCCATCCTGATTTATGCACCCTCCTGAGCTACCATAGTTTACAAAAATAGAAAGAGCTTTATGTTTGTATCCATAAGATTTATTAGTTTTACATAAATCAGAATAAATACTAAGTAGCTAATGTGGCCCTATTCAGGCCCAATGTTGTAGCTTTTTCTTTGATACCATATGTAATGAACATCAAATTTACCATAAAAAAAAATTCTTCTCCGGAACAATAATCCTAATTAACTTGATAGATTCATTCTTAGGATAAGATGACAACTTTGCTATTATTAAATTCTGATAAGTTTCTTATATTATGGTTACCCATGCAGACACTTTTATTTATCCAAGCTATAGGTTTCCAGGTCATGCTAAGTTAACTGTCCATTACTCTAACATTTCCATAAGTCCTAAATCTTCCAAAAACATTTATATGTATCATACACATACTATACTGAAACTTGGACTATGGAGGACTTGAGAGTTGTGATCCTAGAATTCTTCCCATGTGTGAATAGGATTTGTCACATACCCACTACGACAAACATAAAGTTTTCGCTCTTTCTCAATGGATAGAATCCCCAAATTCCTATGGGGCCTAGTGTAGGCTAGCTCTTCTCTTATCCACCTCCATGTGATCGTTGGTTACGACCACAAGCCAAGCCAAGAGGCACCTTTCACATTTCACGACTCATTGATGCAAGAGAGTCAAGTCTTTCGACTCTTCAATCCCTGAAAACTGAAATCTTACCTTCGATGAGATCGATGGCTGCAAACCTTCCCTGATTCGACGGTCCTGGCCATATCGGGATTTCAGTAATCGAGAGTTGGAAAATGCAGCGACCCCAAATCTCTTGTCACTCCAATCCCTGAATTCTGATGTGGGAATTCGTGTATGAGATCAACGGTTCTCGTTGATCTGGATCTGACAGTCACTATTCCTCCTGAGCTTAAGGGTGTTTTGAAAGACACTCAGTCTTAAACGTGAGTCAGGGTTTCGTATACCAGGATTTTGTGACTTGCGAAGATGAGGGGTCTTTCCCTTTGGCTCCCCGGTTTCCGAAACACCGAAACTTAATCACACTAAACCGGCTCATCCCGAGAGCTCATCGGGGTTTTGTATACCGGGATTTCACGACTTGCGAAGACGAGGTTTCTTTCCCTCTCGTTTCCTAAATGACAAAACACCAAAAGTTAATCAAACTAAACTGATTTCGATCATGGTCTAATTGTCACTCTTTATCTTTCATATGCTCTTAAACTTCCAAGGGCTTTCTTGACCTCTACACTCCATGCAGGATTCTTGCACACAATGGTGCGGTCCTTCCTGAACTTTTCCAGGACTTAGGGAGTTTTGGGTTTGGTTTTCCTCACAGAGGGCTTGTGCCGATCTGTACTACCTCTCCTGAGCTTAACAACCTTCGTATCCAAAAGACTCTAAACAATTAAGAAGGTTGGCAAGCATACATGAAACTGGATCCTGGTTCTACGAACTCACAGTTCATGAATCTGGCTTATGTATCCACAGGACACATGAATTTATAGGTATATGTAATCTTAAGGGTTCCAGAATGATTTCATTTCAAATGGGGGTTTCGTGCCCTTCATATTACATTCCATAATTTGCCCACTGTTAAACGGTGTTATTTCCAATTTATTCCAGTACTTTAACATGTAGAAATTAGACCAAATCGACTTACAATTTCTTATGAATACCTATTGAAATGTTTATACTCTATGTATTATAGGTTTTCCTATAGAGAATTTTGCAATTCTTTCGATTAAAATTCATACATAATTACATCCCAAGTATCTGCGTACCCGGATATCATAAATTTTTAATATATATGAGAAAGGGACTTTGTTCACTTATTGTATTTCTGCATAGTCATAACCTACAGGGAAATAAACATACGAAACTTCGAATACTTAAAGGTGTATGAACTCTATCCCAGATGAATATCCTCCATCATTTCTACCAGTCCATTCATTATAGTAACAAATAATTCTTACTAAGTTCCTATAGTTTTGTGAAAATAAAGGTCAATCGGTTTTTGGCGATCGAGCACAATAAACAAAGGACCACGTTGTTTGTCGAAACACAAAATGCAGAAATACTGTGAGCCCCACACTTCGGGGGTTTTGGATTCAGGATTTCGCGATTTCAAATGCCCAAACACCAACACCCAACAACTCCCGAATTGTGAAAAGTGAAACGAAAGTGGGACCAACACTTCGGGGTTCCGGGGTTTGGGATTTCATGATTTCAAAGGCCAAACACCAAGACACAAAAACTCCCGAATTGCGAAAATTGAAAGGAGAGTGGGACCAACACTTCCGGGTTTTAGGGTTCAGGATTTCGCGATTTCAAAAGCCGAAAAATCAATTTTGTTATTTGATCTCTTTTTAGAATCACCCACTCTACCAATAAACTCGGAATAACTAAATGACCAGGTTCGAAATTGGTAAAACAAATGATTACTATGTTTTCTCAAAAAGGAGTTTATCAAGAAATAAAAATGAGTTTACAAAATCAATAAAAAAATGCATAATCGCAGAGAAAACCTCTAAAACAAGGAATAAACAAATCAATTCAGGAAATACTTCAACATACCTGCTCAATCTGGATACTCATAGATAGATATGTTTGATATTGCGATTACAAAAATTATAACCTTTTCCTATAGATGAATTCATACTTTCAAATTCACTTGCACAAGATAACTCTATCTCAAGTTTTTAATTCAGGAGGGGCAATCCCAAAATTTAGTCTTTGATTATAAAACTACATGCAATCAACTGACCCATAGGAAATTATTCTTTCAAGACTTAACCAAGCCTAATTTCACAACTATACAATTGATGGAATTTAATATTTACCCAACAATAAAATTAAATGAAGATAATCACATTCGATTCTATCTTTTGTCCATAACATTACTCAATACATGATTAACAGATGCATTACATCCGTGATTGAATCATTCACCAGAGAATGGAAATTATTTCAGTTTCAATTTAATGAAATACATTGCGTCAGATATAAAATCATTCAGATAGAAAATGGAAATACTTTCAGTTCTGAATTAATAAATACATTGCATGAGATATAAAATCATTCAGATGGAAAATGGAAATCATTTCAGTTCCAAATTAAAAAATACATTGCATCAGATATAAAATCATTCAGATGGAGAAGGAGTAGAGCAACATATCTGAACCAGATCGCGGGAAGAAAAATGGAATAGCCACGTTCCTCCCAACCGTAGAACAGGGCAGCCAAATCACTTGCCCAGTTCACCCCCTACACTGACCATGAATTCATGAGGGAGAATTTGGAAAAATCCTCCTTAGAAATGTCCAAAATTCCAGTGGTTATCCTCTTCCCTCACACTTACTCAGCAGTGCTCATAATAGCAAGAATAAGAATCAACTTTCTCTTTTTTTCGCCAGCATACTTGGAAGCATCCTGCCTCCTCGCATATGCTATTTATCAATTTTTCCCAGGTCTTTTTCCCTCCCTTGGGAATTTTTGTAGGTTTCTAAATCCTTGATTTTCAGGGGCTTCCAATGGCTAAATCACTGATTTTCCACTTGTAATAATCATCCCAGAGGTAGTTCCAACATGTTCTCCACACATGGAGTCATGGTCAACTGATTTTAACATGGTTGTTCCATTTGTCCTCCTACAATTAATGAAAAATATTATGTTTTCATACAAGTGTTATAGTCCAATAGTTAGTTGCGTCAAAACAGGTCTCTGCCCAACAGTGATGATAATTAATTACACTTATTAAATTCGAAATTTGAAACTGCCATAAATGGCAAAAAAATTCCAAATTCGAATTTACTAAAAATGGAAATAAATTTCAAGCAATTTTAAATTTCAAAAATATTTTATTTCAGGAATGTCATAGCACGAATCTTAGTAATTCCAGGAATTTGTTTATAAGATCCTTTATTTCCATCTCACCAAGTCATAACTCATAAAATTATTTTGTTTTCCTTTCATAGTAGCTTTCAGATAGGTATTGTTTCTTGAAGTCCGACAATTCCATCTGTTTCTCTTTTAAGCCCTTAGCCAACTTTAGATCTTGCCACCAAATGCTGGCCCTTCCTTTCAGATTGCAAATGGCCATTCTTACCTTCATATTGTTGGAGTAATTGTATACCTGGAAATATTTTTTGATGTCTAATAACCATGCTTCAGCTTCCTCCCCTGTTTTGGATTCTCCATCGAAGGTAGTTGGTTTAATTTTCTTAAATTCTCCTTCAAGGTGGTCTACTTGTTTTCTTTTTCTATCTGTTTTTGTTTTTTCTTCAGTTGATGGCGTGCCCTCAGACGAACTGTCTCATTTTTCTTCTTCTGGCCCAGAGTTCTTGGAGGACCTTTTTCTAACCTCTTCTTCATTGTTATCATCCTTTGGGCTTTTCTTTGTCAGTATACGATGCAACATGACTTCATTTATCTCTTGTTGTTCCTACTGTGATTTCTTCAGTTTCTCATTGTCTGCTTTGAAAACCTGCATCTCAACAATAAGACTCCTCATTGTTTACAACACTCTGTAGGTGAGATTCTGCCATTGTTCTGTCTTGGATCTCCAAGAGGTCTCTGCTCTGGATTTCCTTCAATTCTAATTTTTGTATCGTCCCGAGGTAGCATAATTAGCACAAAAAAAAAAGGGTTTTATGTTTGTAACAATAAATGTTTTATTATTTTTTCATGAACAAACTTATATGCTTAAGTAAATCAGATGGATCTATTCAAGGTCCAAGTGTTGTAACTTTCACTCTGATACCATATGTAATGAACCTCATGTTTACAACAAAGAAAGAATTGGTTTATATAGTTTCTTGGTAAGAAAAGGTGTCTTAGTTATGAAACTCTATTGTCGACTTGGTTATGAAACTCTATAATAAAACTTTTCTTTAAAATTCTATTATAAAAAAAAACATTGTTACAAAGTCCTATATTTTTACTTACCACAAGATTCCCTATTTATGTCATGAGTAGAAAGGTTATAAGGAAACATCCCTAGGACTTTGGAAAAACCACTTATTCCTTTAATATTTACCTGTATCCATATAGGCTACGTACATAAGGGTAGTCTTACAATGCAATTGCAACTCGTTTTAATTAACGCAAGGCTCCAAGTTCATGCACATGCCCACTTCTTGATGTCATCCTAGGAAAACTTTAACTATTTCTTATCCATAATAAACATGCGGTTAGGATTTACTCCTACACCAGGAAACTAACATAAGTACCAAGTCTTGGTTATTTTGTGGCTCTTAAAATTGGTGATTGAAGTGTAATGAAAGTAATAGATCCAATGCCAATGGAATCTTGACAACTAGGATCTAACTGTTGTCTTGGACTAACATAGAGGGGAGAAAGGTTTTAACCATGAGTCATGACGGTGTCAAATTGCAACATTATTTAAGTGGAAAAGATGGTTTACGGTCGTA
>SNQJ01S0246191.1:0-13143 GCA_010110895.2 Picea sitchensis | reverse complement strand
TAAGAACAGATTATATAGATTATTCGACAAAGACATCCAACAGTATTACCAGCAGCATAGGAGGAAGTTATGCATCACCTGTGTTTGTTGCAGAATCGCTGGCTACAATGGTGCTTTGTTAATACTCGAGTACAGGTTACACAATTTTGTTTTGCATATGAACTGGCGTTTTTTGTCCAAAAAGACAGCCGAGTCCAATGGAAAAACATCTATTCTTCTTATTAGTCGAGGAATTTCAGAGTTTATATCAAATATTTGCATGCCCTCAGGATAACCAATCTGTCAGAGCCACAGAACCTGACGGAGTAACGAATGGAACCGCGAAGGGAAAATTGTCCATCTAATTTGCAATAGATTTTAAAGGAACGTTCTATTTCCCGGAAATAGAACGTTCTATTTCCCGATATCTCCCGGAAATAATATCATACAACCCCATGTCTATATTTCCTGGAAGCCAGGCAGTGCAGGTTGCAATTGGTATCGTAAAAAGCTGCCTATACTTGTTCAATTCGAAAATTTTCCGTACTCTTTGACGTGCAGCGCAAATCATACCTCTACAATTTGCAATGTCGAAATGCCAGCGATGAATGGACTCATCTGGAAAAAGATTTTCGTCTGTATTTTGCTCTGTGTTTTTCCCTGATGTTATGGATTTGATTTTTGTGCTTATAATCCTTTTCATCCCTTCCACAGAAACAACTGTTAACAAAGAATTGTTAATGTTGTTGTAACAAACAAATAATATCTCTCCATCCCAACTGCTTACCATCAGCCTTCCATCTTTGTACTTGAAATCTGAGATTTCTCATGTCCTTTGTTGTCTAAATGTCGGAGATTCAGGAGTTCGAAGAACTCATTCATACGACGGGAATTCATTTTTTGGAGCTGCCAAACACTTCAGAGATTACCTCGAGGTTTCAAAACTTCCGATACGTGGTCTCGGTTTAATGTCTACCAAAGGTTTACGTGGTAGTTTTATTAATGGAAAAATGCTGTGCGACGCAACACCTCACTTGTAGTTTTATAAACTCTCCACGTGTGGCATTTCCTCTTCCAAAACCATTTTCTTCTCTTCTCTTGCCATTCAATGAAACATCTCAAACTTATTTCAACATGAAATATATGATGTTGCTGAACGTAATAAATGCTTTACCAGCTTATGTTTAGTCTTCTGCAATGAATAGTGCACATAAGAAGGAATATTTTGGGGATTCATAAAAACTACAAAGAAATCTATGATAAGAAGAACAATCACAAGGGTTTGTTATTTTTTTTTTTCAATAAATTTAAATAATTAAGGTTTAATTTGAAGAATGTTTTCACTCATATTTTGTAGACTTCAATTACTTATATTTTGCTAAATATGAAGAAGGTAAATAGTAATTTTGGTATCCTTCCATATAGTGGTTCATGTGAGGTTTGAATCAACTAATGATTTATAATTTTGGTATTTATAAGGTATTTTGAAAATTAAGAAAGGTTAGTATATTATATAAAAGACATGTAAATGTAAAAGTGATTGAGACAAAAAGAGAAAGAAAAAGAAAAGAAATAACTGAACATAGAGAAATAGAATTGGAATGGAGAGGAGAAGAGAGGTAAGAATGAGAAATGAAGGGCCATGCCTCTATGCCTTCTCATTTCTAAGTCTCCCTATTTGTTTCATTATTTTCACTTTCAAAGGGATTTTATATGGCCAAGAGAGAATGGTGCATTTGAAATGAGAGTTAAGCCATGGTTTGAACCTATTTTTATGTGTAAAGTTTTAGGGCTACATTTAGTTCATTTTTTGGAGCTGCCAAACTCCAGGTTTTAAAACTTCCTATGTTGTCTTGTTGTTAGAATGTCTAACAACAGTTGAATTGAACTTGGATTTAAAGTTTACGTGGTAGTTTTATTAATGAAAAAATGTTGTGCAAAGAAACACCTCACTTGTAGTTTTATAAACTCTCCACTTATGCTTACTTTTCTACATTGAATAGTCCACATAAGAAGGAATATTATTTCAACATGAAATACATGATGTTTTTTAGCTTCATAAATGCTTTACCAGCGTATGCTTACTCTTCTACCATGAATAGTCCACTTCTATAATGAGTAGTCCACATAAGAAAGAATATTATGGGGATTCATAAAAACTACCAAAGAAATCTATGGTGAGAAGAACAATCATAAGGGCTTGATATTTTTTGTTTGCAAGAAATTTAAATAATTAGATCTAATTTGAAGGATGTTTTCATTCATATTTTGTAGACTTCAATCACTTATATTTTGTTAAATATGAAAAAGGTAATTAGAGTTAGTACTTTTGGTATCCTTCCACATAGTGGTTCATGTGAGGTCTGAACCAATTAATGGTTGCAAGACTCCATAAATATAAGGTATTTTGGAAATTAAGGAAGGTTAATAAACTATATAAAACACAATGTAAACCTAAAAGTGAATGAGGAAAAAAGAGGGAGAAAAAGAAAATAAATAAGTGAACAAAGAAAAATAGAATAGGAGAGGAAAAGAGGTTGAAGAATGGGAAATGAAGGGCCATCCCTCTCTGCCTTCCCATTCCCTAAGTATCCCTATTTATTTCATTATTTTCACTTTTAAAGGGATTTTATATGGCCAAGAGAGAAAGGTGCATAGGGAGCCAAGAGTTGAAATGAGAGCTCATCCATCCTTCAAACCTAAGAGTGGAAGGTTTTAGGACTACATTTCTCCCATAGGTTAATTTTTCATGTTTTTTCTCAAAAGAATATTCTCCAATTTCCATTTTTCCTATGATGATTTTCCCAAATTCTTCATGATAAAAGTATTTTGATTCTCTAGATTTACTCTATATGATTCTTAGAAATTTGAATATTTTTACAAAAAAATATTGCTAAACATTTTATGGTTGACATTAAGAATTAGTAAGAGTTTCTTTATTTTAAGATAAATATGGATCCTTAAAAATTTCCCTCATTTCTAAGGTACAATAAATGTGTTTATTATGTGATTGATTCTGTTTATGTGGTTTAATGGATTGAGTTTGACACTGATCTTATTCATATTAAATTGTTGCTTGGTTATTTTATGGGTGTAAGAATTCAACTTCTAATATAGTTTTATGATTTTCATTTATAGTTTCATCATCCATATAAAATACAAGAACACTAACAACTCTATAATGTCCACCATATGATTTACTCAAATTATGAGATCTAAGACCATAGTGAAAGAGTTGTTTCTTTAGTAATCAATTATTACCCTTGGACTCCTCTAGAATATGTAGGTTTTACATTTGCATTCTCTAACATTGAATTGTCTAGTAGTAGAGTAATTATCTCAAATGCATCTCTATCCTAAAATATGTGCTGGTCGAACTTCTAGTGGTACAACTTTTGGAAAGTATGTAAATTCTAACCTTGTACAATATCTACTGCAAACTGATATTTAGAAAAGAATAGAAAATATACAATTGCAAATACAAACATTACACATAGATTTTTCACCTGGAAACCCAAACCGGGAAAAACCAGCATATATTATATT
Organism: Picea sitchensis; assembly: GCA_010110895.2. Lineage (NCBI taxonomy): Eukaryota > Viridiplantae > Streptophyta > Pinopsida > Pinales > Pinaceae > Picea > Picea sitchensis. The sequence goes on along the minus strand of SNQJ01S0246191.1, from coordinate 9,618 downwards.
TATACATTGTGTTACATTATTTACAATACAATATACATATAGGAGCCAGCGACATCCAAAACCCTAACCCAATGACCTGGATTAGTCCAAAACCCTAATTCCTTAACCAGAAATACAAATCCATCGACAAAAAACCATGTGCCGAAAAACCACCTAAATATCATGTGGTCCCAGAAATATGTCGTCCTGGAAATATGTTGTCCCGGTGTGAAAAAATTTTCTAGGGGCGCTCCCCGCAAACCCAACATTCTCCCACTTGTTGTTTTCTTTGCACACTGATGCAGGAGCATCGCCATCACGTCAAGCGAGCCAACACGGAAGTGGAAGACAGCTGGATAAGCCAACGCAATTTTTGAAATTGCCTTGGAAATTGTTGCGCAAATCTTAAATGAAGCCATTAAGATAAGGCACACTTGTATATTGTAATGGACCTTGAGCCTTTAAGCTCTCGTCCTTAGGTAGATAGTAGGCATTTAATATAGTTAATGCTGGTAGATAGGAATTTAATTCTAGATTTGATAGCTTTAGAGCCCAAGAGGGAAAATAGATATAGACACCCTCATTGTACATTGTAACATAATTCAGAAGCAGGAAGAGCAAGAGCATGCAGAGAACTGTGTAGAGAATATCCATGTACTGATATTTGAATTAATAGAAGAAGCTTTGATTCAAATTCAGGGTTATGTGTCTACTCTCTGTGTATTGCTGTTATGCTCATGAATGTTTGTTTCCTATTATACATTTTCTTTTACATGCTGTGTATGTGATTTCATGTATGAATTGAAATCTGAGAGGGTGAAAGGATGAGGTTCAATTGTTTCTCTATTTGAGTCAGAGGATTCCTGCAAGGAGTGCAGTTGAATTGTCTCCAAGGAGTGCGTTGACAGAAGGGTTCAATTAGAGATAAATTTTGTTCTCATTCATCCCAGAAGGTGCAGTTGGGCACAGTGTCGTGCAAGGAGTGCGCAGGCCAAGAGAAAGTATCAGGGTTGTGAACCTGAGTAAGGAACTGAAAGACTGTTGTTGCAGGAGTGCGCAGAGTCAAGAGACTTCAACACTAAGTCAAGGTTGAAGGGTTTCCGCAAGGAGTGCGTGCAAAGAATTCTCTTTTCCTGAGAGACTAAGGAACTGTGGAAAAATATCAGGAAGGACATGCCCCTGAGTTTCTGAAGAACATCGCAGACAAGTTGTGACTTGAAGTTGCAAGGGAGTCACAAGTTTGCGCGTAGGTGAACAAGTCTTTGTGGGGAAAGTACTTGGTTCATTTCACAGAAATCCATTAGGAAGAACGAACAGACGAAATTTCCAAGGAGATTTCACGAATCACCGTGAGCCGTTGGATCTCGCGGAGGTGCAGGGAAGTTATCAGCGCAGGTGTGGAAAGTATTCAAGCTCAGGAGGGGCAGAGCCGTTGATCTGTGCCATAGGAGCCGTCGGATCTACACGTGATATCGTGTATCGGGGATTCACAAGTCGAAGCTCCAAGTTGTTGCAATGATAATTGCGATATCGCGATCCGTGATATCCCGAAAAGATCAGTTTCGTCCATTAGTGGGACGCGTGTCTGAAGATTCCAGGAAGTCGGAGTTCGAAGCATCAGGGATTTCGGAGGTAATAAATTCTTGCAGCTTGGAATCGCGAACCGCGATATCCCGATGGGAGAGTTGTGTGGGGCCACAATAGGAATTAGTGGAGGATAGGTGCGTATCATATCGGGGATCGGGAAAAGGAAAGTCCCGAATCCATTGATATTAGGATTCGTGATCCTGCGAATCCCAAAATCCCGATAGAAGTGATGAGGAGTTGAAGAGACAGCTCACGCGTGCATTGGAGTTTCGTTGCATCGGGTATCGGGAGTTGGAAAATCAAAGTGCACGATATCACGAGTAGCAAAACCGCGATAAGAGAAGTCTCAATATATATGGGAAGAGGTCAGCGTTGATTGAGGCACCGGGTCTCGAGGATTCGAGAGCCCAGTAATCGACAGTGGACTTGCGAAGCTGCGAGTTCCGATCCTCCAGTAAGTAAAGAAAGGGGGATTGTGCAGAAGAGAATCTGTGGGGTGTAGATTTCTCAATAGGGAAATAAAAGAACCTTAGTGTTCTTCAGGCCGAGAGGAAAAGAAGATCTTATGAGTGCGCGTGGACCTTATGACCTGCGGGTGGTGAAGGGGCCACGTTGTCGTCAAGAGTGGGATCAGAGCGGGAATATCTCTTTGCCTTTTGTAGCAGAGAAAGAAATTCGCCATGCCATCAAGAAGAGAAAGACAGTCACCTGATCCAGAAGATAGGGAGGTACGAAGAAGAGGCAGGCAGGTAGAAAATCCAGAAATGGAGAGACAGATGAGAGATCTCCGAGCAAGACTCGAAGACATGGAGACAACTCAAAGATGCACAACTAGTGTAGGGGATCTGAGTGATTCCGATAGTGAATTAGAGGCTGAACGCGACTAGGAAGTTGCAGCCGAAGATGCAGCGAATGAACGCCTAATTAAAGCTATTACTCGGATGGGTGTAAAGGCGAAGATGGACATTCCAGTTTACGAGGGAAATCTGGATGCAGAGGAGCTTCTAGATTGGATTAGAGCTCTGGATACATACTTCGACTATGAAGATGTCAAAGAAGACAAGAAAGTCAAGCATGTTGTCACGCGCTTGAAAGGACATGCAACATTGTGGTGGGATGAGCTACAAGCTGATATACGCTGCAAAGGAAAGCAGAAGATCAAGAGTTGGGATCGAATGATTGAAAAAATGAAGGTGAAGTTCATCCCTAGAGATTACCAAATTACTCTGTTCAGGAGGATGCAGAACCTGAGACAGAATCTAATGACAGTGAAAGAATACACTGAGGAATTCTATCGACTGAACATCAGAACAGGTCATTGGGAGAGAGATGATGAGAAGGTTTCTAGATATATGAATGGTTTGAGATACGACATTCAGGATGAATTGAGCATGGTAACCATCCAAACGATGGAGGATGCTTATCAGATGGCTCTGAAAGCTGAGGAGAAATTGAGCCGAAAGCAAGGTCATAGAGGCTGAGGCAGAAGTCAGCCCAGAGGCAAAGCAGTTGCCCAGGAGAAATTCTAGAAGCACAAGGAGGAATGGAAGAAACCTCAGGGTAAGGTTTAAAGAGGTGGAACCTCATAGCGAGGGCCATACGTTGAACAGAGAGGGCAACATACAGAGAAGAGTGGAGGATATGCTGATGGCAATACTTTTCCTTGTACCAGAGGTAGAGGAAGAGGAAGAGGTGGAGTAATCACATGCTTTACATGTGGGAAGAATGGGCACAAGTCATACGAGTGTCTAGACAAAAAGAATGACATTGGAGAAGATCACATCACCGAAGCACAGAGGCAATACGTTGAAGCCGAAGATGCAGAAGGCAAAAGATCTCTTATGATGCGAAAAGTCCTTTTGACACCCGATAAGGAGGTGGAGAGTTCAGTCTAAAGGACCAGACTTTTCAAAACATCTTGCAAGACCAAGGAAAGGGTGTGCAAGGTTATAGTAGACAATGGTAGCACGGATAATATCGTATCTACAGAGATGGTAGAGAAGCTGGAGCCGGAGAGGACTGATCATCCAAGCCCATACAAAGTTTCGTGGCTACAGAAAGGACACTAGGTAACTGTTACTAAACAATGCTTGGTTGAATTCAAGATAGGTGGTTATAATGATAAGATCTTGTGTGATGTTATTCCCATGGATGTATGTCATCTATTGCTGGGTAGACCATGAAAATATGACAGAAATGTGATTCATGATGGGAGAATGAACACATATACCCTGGAGAAGAATGGGAGAACCCATATGTTGCTTCCGATAAAGGATAAGGAGGTGAAACCGAAAGTAAGAAACACACTACTTCTCATGAGTGGGAAGGAACTTCTTACAGAGGTTAAGAAGAAGGAAGATCCACAATTCTTTGTGGTTAGGAAGCCGAGGATTGTTCTGACTAGCACAAGAATGGATGATTTACTAGATGAGGTTCAGGAACTGCTGGAAGAGTTCGTTGACATCATAGTGGATGAATTACCTCGTTCATTGCCACCGATGAGGAGTGTGAGTCATCACATTGATCTCATACCAGGATCCAGTTTTCCAAATAAAGCCACGTACAGGTTGACGCCACAAGAAAATGAAGAGATCAAGAAGCAGGTTCAGGAGTTGTTGGACAAAGGATTGGTCAGAGAGAGTTTGAGTCTGTGTGCCGTTCCAACAGTACTTAGTCCAAATAAAGATGGAGGTTGGAGAATGTGTACCGACTCAAGGGAGATCAACAAGATAACCATCAGGTATAGGTTTCCATTGCCGAGAATGGATGATCTGATGGATTTTCTGAGTGGGGAAAAGTACTTTTCAAAGATTGATTTGAAGAGCGGATACCATCATATTCACATGAGGGAAGGCGATGAGTGGAAGACAACCTTCAAAACCAACGAAGGTTTGTATGAATGGCTTGTCATGCCATTTGGCTTGACGAATGCACCGAGTACCTTTATGAGGTTAATGAACGAAGTCCTGAGGGATTTCATCGGGAAGTTCGTCATTGTGTATCTGGATGACATATTGATTTACAATAAGTCAGTGGCATAACACTTGAAGCATTTGGCTACAGTGATGAAGAAGCTACAATAGGAGAAGTTGTTGATAAACATGAAGAAGTCCTCATTTATGAAGACAGAGCTCATCTACTCGGGTTTTGTCATTTCGGCAAACGAGTTGAGGATGGTCTCGATAAGGTAGAAGTGATTAAGAATTGGCCATCACCGAGAAATATTTTCGAGGTGAGAAACTTTCATGGATTGGCTAGTTTCTACCAAAAATTCATCAGGAATTTTAGTGGAATTAGTGCAGCAATGATGGATACAGTGAAGAAGTGGCATAAGTATTTTCACTGGACAACAGAGGCTGAGAAGAGCTTCAATCTGTTGAAGCGGAAGATCACAGAACAACCGGTTTTGGTGTTTCCGGATTTCCTGAAGACATTTCAGGTGAAATGTGATGCAAGCAGGTTTGCCATAGGAGCGGTTTTGAGTCAGGAAGACAGACCGATTGTGTACTTCAGCGAGAAGCTGAATGAGGTGAAACTGAAATACTCCACGTATGATAAAGAATTTTATGCTATCATACATGCACTATAGAAGTGGAGGCATTACTTAATCCCAAAAGAATTTGTTTTGTACAGTGATAATCATGCACTGCAGTTTGTGACTCAACAGGAGAAGTTGAATCAGAAACATGAAAAATGGGTAGAGTATATGCAAAATTTCACATTTGTGATTAAACACATTTTGGGTACTACTAACAAAGTGGCTGATGCTTTGAGCAGGAAGTGTTTGCTGTTGTAGGAGTTCCGAGTCAAAACATTGGGTTTTGAAAATCTCAGGGACATGTACGTAGAAGACGCAGATTTTGCAGAGACGTATGAAGCAACTGAGAATCCAGTGCTCAGAGATAGGAGTCTTTGGATAGATTATATGATCCAGGAAGGATTTTTGTTTAGAGGCAATCAACTTTGTATCCCGAAATGCTCCATGAGGGAGAACTTGTTAAAGGAGAAACACAATGGTGGATTAGCAAGACATTTTGGCCATGACAAAACATTTGTGAATCTGAATGAGTCATATTTTTGGCCGGGGATGCGAGCAGATGTCAAGAGGTTTGTGGATAGATGCAGAATTTGCCAGCATTCGAAGGGGAGAAAGCAGAATGCAAGCTTTTATCAGCCATTACCCATACCAGAGAGGCCGTGGGAGGAGATAAGCATGGATTTTGTATTAGGGTTGCCAAGGACACAAAGAGGTGTTGATTCAGTCTTTGTGGTAGTGGATAGGTTTTCTAAAATGGAACATTTTATCCCATGCCAGAAAACCAACGATGCGACTCACATCACAAATCTATTTTTCAAAGAGGTCATTTGACTTCATGGATTTCCGAAAAGTATAGTTTCAGACAGAGAGACAAAGTTCGTGGGACATTTTTGGAGGACCTTGTGGAAGAAGCTAGGAACTAACTTATCATTTAGTTCTGCTTATCATCCTCAAACGGATGGACAAACAGAGGTGGTGAACATAATTATGGGAGACTTGCTAAGAAGCTTGGTGACAGAGCACCACAACAGTTGGGACAACGTATTTCCATAGGCAGAGTTTGCATACAATGATTCAGTGGATCGGAGTACAGGGAAGAGTCCATTTCAGGTTGTCTATGGGATGCAGATGAGAGGAGTTTATGAACTGAGGGATTTAGAACAGACTACTACTAGCAGTGCTAGTGTAGAAGAATTCGCTGAGGCGATGAAGGAACTTCACCGCAGGGTGAAGGAGCGGTTGCTGAAATCAAGCCAGGAGTACAAGCGCAGAGCAGATCAGCATCAGAGACAACTTCAGTTTGAAGTTGGTGATATAGTTCTGGTACATTTGAGGAAAGAAAGGTTCTTGAGGGGAACATACAATAAGTTAAAGATGAAGAAAATATGGCCATGTCAGGTCTTGAGAAAATTCAGGGAAAATGCTTATGAGATAGAGTTGCCAGATGGCATCGAAATATCTCCAATATTCAATATCATAGATTTATGCCCATACAGGGATAGAGAAGTAGAGACTGGAACTGAGGAACCAGTGATCCAGTGGATGACACAATTTCCAGTTGCAGAAAAGCCGCAAATGGAATGCATAATGGACAAGAGAGTGGGTAAGAAGATCAGGAAGAAAGAATACTATGAGTATCTGGTCAAATGGAAGGGCCATCCAGTGGAAGATGCCAACTGGGAGAGCGAAGAAGAAATACAGAAGCATGGACAGACCATGCAGGAGCTCATGGACAGGAGCCCATGAAAGTTTTCAAGATGAGGAGTATGATGCAGGAGCATCGCCAACACATCAAGCGAGCTAGCGCGGAAGCGGAAGATAGTTGGATAAGCCAATGCAATTTTTGAAATTGCCTTGGAAATTGTTGCGCAAATCTTAAATGAAGCCATTAAGATAAGGCACACTTGTATATTGTAATGGACCTTGAGCCTTTAAGCTCTCATCCTTAGGTAGATAGTCGACATTTAATATAGTTAATGATGGTAGATAGGAATTTAATTCTATATTTGATAGCTTTAGAGCCCAAGAGGGAAAACGGATATAGACACCCTCATTGTACATTGTAACATAATTCAGAAGAAGGAAGAGCAAGAGCATGCAAAGAACTATGTAGAGAACATCCATGTACTGATATTTGAATTAATAGAAGAAGATTTGATTCAAATTCAGGGTTATGTATCTACTCTCTGTGTATTGATGTTATGCTCATGAATGTTTGTTTCCTGTTATACATTTGCTTTTACATGTTGTGTATGTGATTTCATGTATGAATTGAAATCTGAGAGGGTGAAAAGATGAGGTTCAATTGTTTCTCTATTTGAGCCAGAGGATTCCTGCAAGGAGTGCAGTTGAATTGTCCGCAAGGAGTGTGTTGACAGAAGGGTTCAATTAGAGATAAATTTTGTTCTCATTCATCCCAGAAGGTGCAGTTGGGCACAATGCCGTGCAAGGAGTGCGCAGGCCAAGAGAAAGTCTCAGGGTTGCGAACCTGAGTAAGGAACTGAAAGACTGCTGCTGCAGGAGTGCGCAGAGTCAAGAGACTTCAACACTCAGTTGAGGTTGAAGGGTTGCCGCAAGGAGTGCGTGCAAAGAATTATCTTTTCCTGAGAGAATGATGAACTGTGGAAAAATATCAGGAAGGACAGGCCCCTGAGTTGCTGAACAACAGTGCAGACAAGTTGTGACTTGAAGTTGCAAGGGAATCACAAGTTTGCGCACAGGTGAACAAGTCTTTGTGGGGAAAGTACTTGGTTCATTTCACAGAAATCCATTAGGAAGAACGAACGGACGAAATTTCCGAGGAGATTTCGTGAATCGCCGTGAGCCATTGGATCTCGCGGAGGTGCAGGGAAATTATTAGCGCAAGTGTGGAAAGTATTCAATCTCAGGAGGGGTAGAGCCGTTGATCTGTGCCATAGGAGTCGTTGGATCTACACGTGATATCGTGTATCGGGGATTCGCAAGTTGAAGCTCCAAGTTGTTGCAACGAGAATTGCGATATCGACATCCGCGATATCCTGACAAGATCAGATCCATCCATCAATGGGACACATGTCTAGAGATTCCAGGAAGTCGAGGTTTAAAGCATCGGGGATTTCGGAGGTAAGAAATTCTTGCAGCTTGGAATCGCGAACCGCGATATCCCGACGGGAGAGTTGTGTGGGGCCACAACAGGAATTAGTGGAGGACAGGTGGCGTATCATATCGGGGATCAGGAAAATGAAAGTCCCAAATCCATTGATATCAGGATTCACGATCCCGTGAATCTCGAAATCTCGATAGAAGTGACGAGGAGTTGAAGAGACAGCTCACGCGTGCATCGGGTATCGGGAGTCGGAAAATCAAAGTGCACGATATCGCGAGTAGCGAAACCGTGATAAGCGAAGTCCTGATAGATACGGGAAGAGGTCAGCGTTGACTGAGGCACTGGGTCTCGGGGATTCAAGAGCCCAGTAATCGACAGTGGACTTGCGAAGCTGCGAGTTCAGATCCTCCAGTAAGTAAAGAAAGGGGGATCGCGCAGAAGAGAATCTGTGGGGTGTAAATTTACCGATAGGGAAATAGAAGAACCTTAGTGTTCTTCGGGCCAAGAGGAAAAGAATATCCTGTGAGTGCGCGTGGACCTTTCGACCTGCGGGTGGTGAAGGGGCCGCGTTGTCGTCACACACAGGGGGTTACAGGGTTACATAGTCAACAATCCAGGGCAACAATGCCCATGGATCCTCTACACCAAGAGAACTTCTTAGTGCTCACAGATTTTGTTAATGAATTTGCAACATTCTTCAAAGTATCCACCTTCATCAGTGATACTTTCTTTTCTTCAATCATGTCTCTCACAAAGTGATATTGAACATCAATGTTCTTTGTCTTTGAATGATAAGCAGGGTTCTTTGCCAAGAAAATTGCACTCTGACTGTCACACTCTATCCTTAGAGCTTCTTGTACCAACCCAATACTTGAACACAATATTTGTAAACATACTGCTTCCTTGCATGAGTGGCTGTCATGTATTCATATTCTGTAGTTGAAAGTGCCACTACAACCTGTCTTTTGCTCATCCAACTTATTGCTCCTCCAAACAGGTTAAACACATACCCTCTTGTAGATCTCCTACAATGCAAATCTCCAACCCAGTTTGCATCCACAAAGCCATGTATATCAAACACTCTATCCAATCCTAGTCTTCCTTTGTAGCAAAATCCATAGCTAGCAGTGCCACGCAAATACATGAAAACCCTTATTACTGCTATTCAATGCTCCTTCCCTGGTTTTGACATATACCTGCTCAAAAATCCCATTGCATGTGCAATGTCCGGTCTAGTACAGACCATTGCATACATCAAACTACCAACTACACTTGCATATGGAACATGAGACATGTCCTCCTCTTCTTTATGTGTCTTGGGACACTGATTCATAGATAACTTTACACCAATAGGAATAGGAACCTCAACCGGTTTACATTCCTGCATATTAAACCTCTGCAATATTGTCTCGACATATTTTCTCTGATT
>SNQJ01S0246189.1:0-10203 GCA_010110895.2 Picea sitchensis | reverse complement strand
CAACAACTCAATTGCAAATTCGAATTTACCTGCAATAGAACACAAATATCCAATTAGAAAGATATTTCAGTAACAAAACACAAAGAAAATGATCCTACAGACTTAGCTACAGAATCATCTGATTCTGTAGCTAGTCTAAAATAGCATATAGAATCAAATAACAATCAAACGAAATGTTTTTAAAACAATCCAATTTAATTCTTTTTTAACAAACCTTAAAATCGAATTACTAATGGTTCAAGCAAATTTATCATTCAAAACAAATCAAATCGAAAAGGATGCAATGGAAACAGGATAAGAATGCTCTGTTTTTCAATTGCCATTAAATAGGGTCAAATAATAACCACATTGTTTCATATCCAAATGCATTTACAAGTAAATCGCATCGTATCCAAAATCGATATAGTTATAATCAAACACAATCACAATCGATTGGTTACGACGGTGCATAAAATTCATATTATTTTAATCAAATGTCAGACTGTTACGCCTATATTCAAAATGCATTGTAGTATCCACAAACTTTGCCATAGACTTCGGTCGCTGAGTGTCATACAGTTAACCGATAGGATCAAATAGCAATCATAACCATCGTTGACTCGTTATAGTCATAGCAATATATTCATATCATTCAATCATGTGTAAAGATAGGTAACTGTTTCAATTATATTCAAATGAAATCATACTCAACGAGTATAGACCCAACGAATCTTGTTATTGATCACCACACAGTTAGCAAACAAGGGCGTGATAAAATCAACAAAATTCATAACATAAACTGGGTGAATGATCAAAACGAATGTGGCTGAGTTTATTTATAGAAATAAATCGTGAGACTAGATACAGTTAATTTCACTCCTGAAATCGAATTCAAACGATATATTTGTTGCAATTTGATAAACACAGTCCGAATTGATTTGGTTGGGTATAACAGCTACGATTCATATCTATTCTCAATTCGGTCTTGCAATAACAAAATGGTATTCGAATTGGTCAAAGAATATACAATCACAACAGTTAACCATAATTACCAACAATATCGCATAGAATATAACCAATTCGAAATGAGATATTGACTATGTTCAAGATTGGAAGACCAAAAGCAAACTATGTTTAGAAAATATTAACAACTTTGATTATCAACAGAGCATTCGATTGAAACCAATTGAAACAAATCAAATCTATCTCGAGATCACTCGAATCAAAGCCAAATCCAATCAAAATTTAAACAATAATGAAATTTGATTTATCAAACCCAAATTATATACAAAAATGCATGCTTATGTGTCAAATCAAAATCCACGGTGTAAACAGAGTTCATGAATTTGTCATATAAACATGTGATAATCATACCAGTGAGGGTGATCTAGCTACGCCAATTTTGAATTGACGAATGTTGTTTCCGACTCCACGTTCTTAAAAAAAATCGAACCAGTTGTTCGTTGTTTCTTATCAGTGGATGGCATCTTATCCTTTTGACCAGAGATCCTTGCAACTTGATCTTCCAGAGCATGAATTCTGGACTGCAATATTGGAACATCGAGGTAATACCTTTCTAACCATACGCCACACTGATCACACGGTGGAGTTGCTAGTTGAGATGGAACAGGAGGGGGTTTCGACGAGTCACCAGGGGTTTCACAGGGCATTCTGATGCAGGGATAATTTGGATCATTTAGCAAAAAAAGTGGTAGGTTTTTCACAAAATCATATGCGGGTTTATCACACAGGCCTTCGGAATAGGGATACTTGCTTGCTAGGTAGTGCTCAATCTTCGAGTCATAATCTTCACTCACCATGATAGGGTCAGGGTTGACAGGGATTTTAGGTTTGTTTCTTGCCATGCGAGATATTAATCGAGCGTTCTTCTTGCCTTTAGAATTCGCATTAGGTTTGGTCTTGGGCTTTTTAGCCACGGGTTTAACATTTTCCACATCTGGGGTGACAGAATTGGGTAGGTCAATGGGTGGCTCGGGTAGGGGTTTGGGTAGCAGAGCATTGTAAGGGACAGGGGGTACTAAATTGCTCTCGCTCACCACAGTTTTATCAACCTGTGGTGGGTTCAAGTCCTCAAACTTATTGCGTTGAAGAAAATCATTCCAACAGTCCCGACGTAATCCCAAATGACAGACCACAAGCATTTTAATTAACCCAAAATGAAATAGGCTGGTGTCGGCCTGGTTTCGTTTGTACCTTTTGGACATTTTAAACAGACTCCTATGCAGGTAGTAAGGCATGTTAATCTCATAGCCCATGAAAACCATCAGTAGTTGAAGGTGATACAAGAACACGAAACCATACCTGCCCTCGCAAGTAATGAACTGCTTGGTTACCATCAGCAAGTCGTGCCAACGCTGCTTTAGCATATTTGCAGGCAAACCCTTGTCACAAGAACTCACTCTTCGTGACTGGAAGAACAATTTCCATGGGACATCTTCCACTTTACAATTTTTCGACCACCTCTGTCCAAAAGCAGGTAGACCAGTAGCTAGACTGAGAAATTGCTCATCAATTTCCAACTGGACATCCCCAACCTTGGCTCGGCAACCATCAAAGGTTAATGCAAATTGTCGGGCCACGCTAGGGTTGTAACCATCAAACTTTCGTATGAAAGGGAGCCATCCAAATTCTTCCAGGTCACTGTAAGCACCATCAAACATTAACAACGCCTGGCTACCATTGGGTTCAGCCCTCATGACTGGAGCCATGGTGCGGGTGCATGGTAGGGTTCAGATTAAACACAACAATACATAGAGGCAAAAATCGATAGGACTAACAACTGCAAGCGTTCAAAGGGGAGGTAAATCAATATGCATGTGCGAAGGTGGTGGGTTAGTTCACTGCCATGCACAACATTAATGGCACAGTACAGTGTTGTTCAATCACTCATCATATCGTTTAAACCATACAAATCGGCCAACCCAAAAATTTGAGCGGTGGATGATCATATCAACGTGCAATTTATCAATGTAAAACCAAAACCATATATCAATTTGCCATAGTATAATTCAAACCAAAGTAAAATCCAAATGTTTCACCAACGCGCCATGCAATATGACATCAAAACTCATAAGTGACCCATGCGCTTTTTCCTAATCAAAGTTTATAAATATTGCAACAAGAGATTTCATAGAATCGATAAGTTAAGAGCTTATAGTAATAAGGATCATACCATCTAAAAACTTTTAATTCACCATGACCCCTATATAATCAAGTATAATTCATCAATCAACATGCTTAATGACTTATCAATTAAATAAAAATCAAGTGGCGCAATCAGAGTGATCATAGGAAAATGGACATAATTCGAAAAATAAACCAAAGGTAAGTACCAATTAGAATATCAATGAGCAGATCATGACAGTCCAAATAACGATGGGGAGTTTTCACGCTTTCAGTCGTGAAAAAATAAATTGAAATCAATTGCAAATGTCGCATGAAATAAAAATGTCTTTTGTTTGCAAGATGAGACAGAAATTTGAAGTTCAAGAGACATAGGTGTAGGCAGCTTTAAGGGCAATTAAAAAAAAATGAATTGGCTGCCAACAGCGGGATACTATCGATGGTTTGTCGAGGGTTTTTCGAATATAGCAAATCCGATCACAGAATTGCAGAAGAAGAACAATAATTGTTTTGGACTGAGAAATGCATGGAGGCATTTCGGAGGCTCAAGGAGTTGTTGACGACAACACCGATAATAAAGGTCCCTAACATGGATGCAGACTTCTGGGTATGCACTAATGCATCCAAGGAAGGCTTAGGCGGAGTCTTGATGCAAGAGGGTCGAGTGATCGCTTACATATTGATAAGGTTGATAAGGCATGAGGAGAACTATGCGACACACAATTTGGAGTTGTTAGCCATTATTTATTCCATGATAGTTTGGAGACATTACCCGATTGGATGGAAATTCAAACTAAAAACAAACCACTCTGGACTACAACACATCTTTATGCAAAACAAATTGAACGCGCGACAACCAATTTGGTCAGAATTGCTTAGCGAGTATGATTTCGAGATTACTTACATAAACGGAACAGTGAACAGAATGGCAAATGCGTTGAGTCGGAGACCACACATTTTTTTGGTGGTGCCTCTTCACATGAATCTACGTGAAAATGTTCTAACTTTACAATGCGATGATGAATGGTACAAAGAGGTCAAGGATTTTATCGAACAAAACACAATGATGCTACCAAAATATGAAGGATTTACTTTGGAAAACGATGGATTATTAAGATTTAAAAGTCGAATTTATGTACCACCCAAAGACAAGTTGAGGAGTTTGATCCTTAACGAGGCTCACAGAGCAGTGTACATGGCTCGTCCTGGATTCACGAAGATGAGGGTAGACCTTAAAACCTTATTTTTCTAGAAAGGAGTGAAGGAAAACATAGTCAACTACGTGGCAAGATGTATGAATTTTAACAGGTGAAGGTTGAACATAGACATCCAACAGGATTACTACAACCGCACACTATTCCAGAATCGAAAGTGGAGGTCATTTCAATGGATTTAATTGTTGGATTTCCAATGACAAAAAAGAGAGATGACTTGATTTGTGTGCTAGTTGACACTCTGACAAAAAGTGCTCATTTTATTCCTGTGCATATGATGTATCAGGCACCTGACATAGCTGGATTTTTTCATCAGTGAGATTTTGAGGCTGCATGGCGTGCCTAAGAGGATTATATCCGATAGAGGATCGTTGTTTACAGGAAAATTTTGGACAAGTTTCCAAGAGGACTTGGGAACCCAACTTAACTTTAGTACCGCATATCACCTAAAGACATATGGGCAGACCGAACGAAAAAACCAAATCTTGGACGAAATGTTGTGTATGTACGTTATGGACCAACATAAACGTTGGGAAGAATTCTTGCCATAGGTAGAATTTTCATATAAAACCAGTTATCAAAGCACCATTAAGATGGTACCTTTCGAGTTTCTTTATGGGCGACTGTGTCAGACGCCTTTGAGTTGATATTAGCTTGAGGATGGGGTCCTGGTGGGACCAGAAGAGATCCAAGAAATGGAAGATCAAATGAAAACAATAAGACAAAGGATCAAGGAAGTGCAGGATCAACAAAAGATTTATGTCGATGTGCATCGTGTCGATCGTAGTTATGAAGTTGGCAATCAAGTCTTCTTTCGGGTGAAACCGCATAAGAGCTCGATCAAGTTTGGAAAGGGTGCTAAACTCTCTCCTAGGTTCATGGGACCTTTTGAGATTGTGGAAAAGAAGGGGCCCATGGCCTATCAACTAGCCTTGCTTGATTCTTTGAGGCGTATGCACGATGCTTTTCACGTATCTGTTTTGAGACATTATGTTAGTGATCCTACACATGTTATTGACATGAGTACCTTGTAGGTATCTGAAGAGGGTGCGCTCACAACGAAGCCAATATTCATTATGGACCATCACATTCAATAGCTATGACATTGAACAGTAGATCAGGTCAAGGTACAGTGGGACAACTATAGTATGCACTCGATGACCTGGGAGGACGTATATGATATGCGTCAGTAGTTTCCATTTTTGTTTGATGGCTAGACCTATGTTATTCTGATGCACTTTATTTTGGCACTTACATACTGTGAAACTTCGAAAAGAAGTTTAAAACAAGAGGTGGTGTATGTAACATTCCTCTCTTGCATGCACTGAGAGAACTTATTCTTTGAGGACATTTGTGTGCAAGTGATCCGATTTATTATACTATTGGTCATTTTGATTATGATTATGAGATATTGTGGATTTGATGATATATTATTTTGTTGTATTTACATAGACATGTGCTATTGACTGGGTTCTCTTGAGTGTGCAGGACTTTGGACATTAAGGATGCAGAGGCATCAATGAAACCCCTTGGACTTTGGATCGAGTCAGGGAGTGGACTTTAGGATTTTGATGTGACATATGTACATATGATTAGATGCTATGATGATTGATTATTATTGTTGATATGATTCATTGATGGATGTAGGTTGACAATAGCTTGCCGACCAGAATCACATGTGGAGTAAATAGGTCACGCACGAAGACCTGAAGCATTGAGGGAGAGGTGTGGCGACAACCTTGCCACAACCTATTAGCACTCCTGCCATGGCTCGAACTGTAGGTTAACGATTGCCTAGTTTGAGAAGACCCACGATGTCGTGAGGGAAGAATATGATAGTCGCTCATGATGATTCTAAGGGGTGTGCAATAAGGAAAGGTCCTTATTCCTTAGAGGCCCTTAGTCTCCCACAAGATCACCTGGCGTAGTCTTGACTCTAGGGGTTTGACATCTACCAAATTCAGTCAAGAGGTGAGTGGGACCCTTGTAGCACATAGTGCGTCTTGAAGGGCTCATCGCGCAAAGAAAACAAAAAGAGACGAGTGGAACCCTTGGAGAACGTAGTGCGTATTGAAGGTATTGTCATGCAAAGAAAACAAAAAGAGGCGAGTGGCACCCTTGGAGCACATAGTGGATCCTGAAGGGCATGTTGCATAAAGAAAACAAAAAGAGGAGAGTGTCACCCTTAGAGAACGTAGTGCGTCCTGATGGGCACGTCGTGATTTTAACTATGATAAGTTAATAAACCTAGTGCCTAGAAAACCATGCCTCCTTAGGACTTGGTCAGCATTAAAATAGATGATGGTATGAGTAAATTTTAATAACTAAAAGTTCCCTTAAAAATTGTTGCCCAACCTAGTGAAATTAAAACCTAGGTCTAAGTAGAACACGTGGATAAAGAAAAATGAAATAAACATGTTACAAGAAGGGGGGTAAGAAATTCAAACTTAATTATTAAAGTAAAAATTATGATGGAGGACTAAATTTATTAAAAGGGTAAATGGTTGTTTTTATCTACACTTGTTAAATTGATTTTTAGTTAAAAAGGAAACTTAAAGAAAAAGGGAAACTTAAAGAAAAGGGGAAACTTAAAGAAAAAGATAATATCTAACTTAGTAAGGAATCTAGCCTTTGGAACTTTCTATTTATGAACTCAACTAGGAATTAAGTTAGGCGTAAGTCAATTAACAATTGTAACAGAATAATGGGACACTGAGGAGCATTTTTAGGAACGCTTTTAGGTGGGTGAGGGAAATAGAAATATTTAATTAATTAATAAAATTGATTTTTTGGTGCAACTAGGGGATTAGGCGACATGTGTACGTGAGAGGTTTTTCCCATTTAAATAATTAAAAAGGGGAATCTAATGAGGGTTTGAGAAACTAATGACTAAGAAAATCTATAAAAGAGATGGCAGAGGAGGAGTATGGATCACATCTGGTTTGCATAACGTTATGCTGCTGAAATTTTATCTTGACTGAACTTTCTCCTGTGGGAGTTGGGATACCGAGCTCGGGTAACAAGTGGTAGCTCGACCTTGGGAGGCAAGTTGGGTGCTATCATTCTCTGGCATTTTGTGCATGTTCCCTTTGCAGCTCGGGGGGCTCATGGAGAAGAAGAGTACCCCTAGTGTTGGTTGGGAGGTACTGATGAGGTCTCATAGGTTGGCAAGCAGGAGCTGGATGGAGCGCACGCAGGACCGCGACTTCGGAGCATTCACATTTGGCTAAGATACACTTGCTAAAGTTGTTACTTGTAATGAATCTTAATTTACACTTGTTTATTTGACTGTACTCAAATGTAGAATTCATTTCCATGAGCTTTCCTTGCATGTATTTCTAAGGTAATTGTAATCCCCTTGACGCTTGATTAGTTCTGTAAGAACCATTGCTATCCCCAATATCCTTTATTTCTAAGTTACTATATGTTTTGCATGGATAAGAATGAACCCCAGACTCAACCTTGTCTGGGCTCTTGTATCTCCTACCTGCATTTTCTTTATTCCTTGATTGCGCTTTTATTTCATTATTTTCTTCTCCACGGAGAAAATATAGATGAAGATTTGTGTTTTTATCCTCTGTTCTGTGATCCTTTAAGTTATTAGTCTATGCCTGAGCATTTGTCCATGATCCAAATCTATTGATCAAGGTTGGTTTTCATTGATGTCAACCCTTAAAGAAATCCCGGTAGCACAAAGGTTTGGGTAATGGACCCAAGTTTGTTTGATGTAAAGATGATTCATTATTTTCTTGTCATGGTTCATAATAATTAGAAATGTATTAACTCCAAAGTGGTCCCCTTATGGTGAAATCCCTCACGGGAAGAAGCTTTGCGGATTGAGTTATCCTAGAAGTATGGTTAGAGAACCCATGATTATTTGTGGAATAATGAGATGAAGGTCAGTGAATTTGTCATTTAAACTATCCTAGATGGATAGTTCTTGTCATTCCATTTCCGGTGGTATGTGGAATGTCACATAACTCCCCACGGTTAGAGAGATATGGCCATGAGAAGTTGGAGAACCTAGGTTTGGGTAATGGACCCAAGTTTGTTTGATGGATAATGGTATGAGCTTTGATATATTTTCAGTTAATAATATTCTATATGGATAGTACATTTCATTCCATTTATGGTGGTATGTGGAACGTCACATAACTCCTCACATTTTTGAGAGTTATGGCATTACGAAGTTGGAGGACCCTCATATGTCATCTAGAAGCCCCAAAAGGTCAAAGTAGTCAAAGTGGTTTAAGAGATTTTAGAAGGTAAATAATAAAGTGAAGTGATGAGTGTATTATAATTCAAATTTAATACAAATGAATTATTTTAATAATAAATTTAATCGATAAATTAGAAGTGGGTTAGCCCTAAAATAAGGAAAGTGGGCAAAATGACATAGAAGATGTTTTTAAGGAAGCTACTTGGAGAGTATAAATAAGGGGCAAGGCTCTCTTATTTAAGATAAAAATTGAGCATATTTAATATCTATAGGTGTCTGAGGTAACCAAAGGATATCTAAGCTGAATTTCCGAGGGAAGGTGAAGAAAAGAAGGCCGGAATTCAAGGAAGGATAAATTCATTTGATGATGCTTTCTAAGCTATGTTATTTACAGGACATCTCACCATTTTCGCAATAATAATTTTTTTTTGAATGATTTAGACCTTGAAATTGCTATTCCATTAAGGAAACATATTCACGTATTTGTGGTAAAAAATTCCTCCTGTGGGTTGTTGTATTTTTGGAGTTACACTGTGTGGAAAATAGGGTTTGTGGCTAGTCCTGAAACTAGTATAAAACATGTGTTTCTGGTAAAAACGTTATAACTTATTCATAACAGATCCAAATTCAGTAAGACAAAATGTGTTGGTTATATGAAATTCTTTAATATTCTGTTTAATAGTTTCATATAGATTCAACAAATATTATGTGTGGGGCACGCTCTACAAGGTCTCTCTCTAGAATAAGACAAAATTCAACAAGGTATGCCATTTTTGCTATAAATCCTTTTTTGAGAGGTTCCAAGTAGTGACACCTAAATTAATTGCATAAAACACAATGAAGAACATTGTATATCAGTTTCAGGTATTTATTCATTACAGGTACAAAGTTATGATTATTTCAAGTTAGGGTTGTTGACTAATCCAAAACTAGTCATGTGAGACTAAAGAAATGTTTGATGAAAATGTTAGTCTCTTGTTATTAAAGTTAAGGAAGGTTTTTAGGTATGTGATCATATACACCAGGTCTATTACAAAGTTACAAATCATATTTGGATGATGAAATTGATGAGGCCTTTTGGTTAAGGTACATGTTGTGTACATGGTTTATCCATGTAGTTGATGAGTTGGTACATACATGAGGTGTATAGTTGATGATGTTAGCACATATTGGTGAATCATAGTTGATGATTAGTTGAAACATGATTGGTACATACTTGTTACATGGTTGGTTGCACTTTTTTATGGTATAGGTTGATTATAGGTTGTTTGGTACAGGTTGGTGCATGGTTGATGAACTTGTTTATGGTACAGGTTAATTACAAGTTGAGGTACAGGTTGATGCATGGTTAAGGTTTATTGGTACATGTTTAAAAAAATATATATCAAAGTGATAGTGTGATAGTGGTTCCATCATTCTACTTCTACTTCAAGGCGGTTGGATGGGGCAAGGCCAGGTGGTTGTAGCCACTTTCCGGTTGTAGCTCGAGAACATAGGGGGTTGTAGCCAGAGAATTGGGGAGTTGGAGCTTCCCTCAGGTTGTAGCCTAAGAGACTAGGGGGTTGGATCCTCCTTCTAGTTCTAGCTGGAAAACAAAGGAAGTTGGTGCTTCCAATGAATGTAATTCTTCAAGACATATAATAAAAA
>SNQJ01S0246188.1:0-13144 GCA_010110895.2 Picea sitchensis | reverse complement strand
CCGTCACATCTCTTCTCAGAGATAAGCTACCACCATTCTAGTGAGTCTTTCACTCTGTACTTTTACAGTCTCTGTACATTTATTTCATTAATAGAAATCGTGTATTACTGTATATCTATGACTCTTTTTATATTTCCTCTATATCTTTGTTATATTGTTGTCTCTCTTGCAATATCTTTGAATATTTCTATGTTATATCTCCGCTCTCATTTCGTGCCAAAAATAATCCGGATCATCGACCTCAGCTCACTGATTCACATTCTTTGGATTGTACCAGAGTACGTTGGGAGTCATTAACATTAATGGTTATTTCCCTCACACTTGTTAATGGTATACACTAATGACCAGTAATCAAGTGGTTTCTACCATGTTCAACTTCAGCACATGTATTCACATGGTTAGATTTGTACTATAGAGTGGTGGAGATGAAGAACCTGGATATTTTCTGACAGATCTAGGTTGCATTGGAGTATATTCAGTGTACTGTTACATAAATCCACATTGTATGTCTGGTGGCTATGTTCAAATTTGAGTCTTTAACACATAGATCCACAATGTAATTTTGGTGGCTATGTTCAAATTTGAGTCATATTGGCATGGATCCACAGTGTATGTTTGGTGGCCTTGACCTGTCTTACTTGACATGGATCTTCGCATGTCGAAATTTATGCTCTGATTCATTTGTATTCTGAGTATGGGAATGCATACCTCAGTGATGATATATTATTATACTATATTTCCTTGTTTTTTGGCAGGTTTCCGACCGACTGTTCCTTGTTCCCTACACACACCAAACAAAGTATTTCAGCTATCACTTTGTTCTAACTTCATACTTTGGGGGGCTCTCTGTTACACATTATTTTCATCATCCCTATGACCATTAATGATTTAAACCTATATGTTGCCTTCAGTGGCCTAAGTTCCTGAAGAAAGAAGGGAGAAGAACTTTTCCAGAGAAAAGAAGATGCATTTTCCTTTGTAAAAACCCTATTAAAGAGGATGTTCGTAGGTTTCTATATAGGTAGGGTACGAGAATGCCTAATTTTCATAGGCTAGACCATAGCTATATCATGAAGTGTTCGCAGGTTTCTATATAGGCAGGGTGCGGAAATGCTCATATGTGGGAAAAACGAGCATCTTCTCGATGCTTCTAGAAAGAGAAACTTCCATGGTGAGGTGGCATCTGAATGATTTGGATCTTACTTGCTTTCATGATTTAGTGGGATCATCCTAACCTCCTCACCTTATCCTCTTCAACCTATAAAAGGAGAGGATCTCTCATGGAGAAATCTATCCTTAGAGTTTCGAGCTTGGATTGGATTGAGCTTTGGAGATTGTTAGCTTGGCTAGATGAGCCACTTTGTCAAGATAGATTGTGAATATTATCAGATCTATGCTATGAGAATCCTTGGAGGGGAAGTGTGTGTGGAAAAAAGGACAATTGGAAGGGACCTTATGACATCAAGGCCACGGTTGTAATCTCTCTTTTACATTTAATATGATATAGTAATATAATTCTTTCCTATAAAGCTTGTTGTGTTTTATTGTATGATTCATTGATCACATACATAAGTTTATATTGATTTTATGATATTACTATCACTTTGGTTGTGTTTCAGGATTAATCCGTAAGTGCGGACACAAACCGATCTCCCTAGATCCACCTGGATCTAGAACAAAGCAGGACAAAATAATACTCTTTCCCTAGATCTAGACTATTGAATGAACTAGGAGGCAAGAATCATGAACATACCTTATGATTCACTTCCTTGGGTCTCTGTTGTTCCATATTCACTCCAATGCTCTTGTGCCACCAAGACCACAACAGTACAAACCAATCGAAGTGAAGACAACTCAATATATCCAATAGTTAATATATACATATGATCAAGGAGGTATGTAATAAAGTGACATTAGCTTTATGGGAAAGGGACATATTACTTTATTAAATTGATAGAAAGAAATGAATACAACCTGAGCCTTGATGTTGCAAACCTCCTTTCGATGGATCCTAGCTCTGACACACACACTTTCTCATGCATGAATAAGATCAACCACTTTTGATAACTTTGCTAGAGTTATTGGATGCTATAGCATCAGTCCTTCACACAGTCATTCACTAATTTCTCCAATAAATCTCTTGCTAGTTTGCTTCTAACCTTTTCCATGATAAACCCATCAATTTATAAGAGAGAATGGATTAGTTACTTGGATAGGAATGATCCCAAAATATCAAAAAAGCCAGTACTTAGATAACCATTCGAATGCCATCTCATCATTCTAGAAGATTCCCTTCTAGAAGGTTCGAGAATCCATCTTTTTCCCTTCATTAGAAAGTGTTCGCACCCTAGTAGTTAGACACAGTGCGAACTTCTCGCACCCTAGCTTAAGGCAGCCTGCGAGAATCATGCATTCTCGCAGGAAAATATATAGGTAGCCTGCGAACCTTCCTCAAAACTGTGATTTTTGGAAAGAGACAAAGGTAACTTTTCTCTGGAAGAAGTTCTAATGAAGAGCCTGATTATACCACAATCAATTCATCATCACGATGACCAAAATCATGGATAACAGGTTGGTTTCATTCTTTTGCAGGATCATCATTGTATGAGTGTTGGAACAAAGCTAGGATGGTGATGGCGAGAGGAAGTGGTGTTTAAACGGTATGTCACATATCCCTCTTTAGTTAATAAATTCAATATTTAAAACTTAAGGAAAGCGTCATGTTCTTGTGTGTTTTTTTCTAGATCTAGGTGGATCTAGGGAGATTAGTTAGTGTCTGAACCTACCAATTTATCCAATAACATGGGGATGAGGGTTTCTACAGTGGAGAAGAGGCAGATCTGACAGACGAAGAACATTCAGAACCCGATAGGGCAGAGGAAGAAGTAGTTGAAGAAATTTGTCGGAACGAGCCAAAAACCTCAGGAACCATGTAGACCACTGAAGTAAGTAATATTGACCCTCCTGTTGTTTTAGAAACACTAAGTAATCAGAATAGTCAAAATCACCAGAGTCCGTAGAGTACTATTACTAGCAGTTCAACATCCACTCAGACAAGAAACCTAGGCAGTTCCATGGAAGATGAGATGAGGCTCCCTATATTTAGAGGAGATGGATATGAACATCCTAATAAACACTAGTTTCTATGTGAGGTTGTATGGAACATTAAAAATGTTACCGATGGAGCTATTAAAAGAAACCAGTTCAACACTACACTGAGGGATCGCACGTTGAGCTAGTACATGAAGCTTTTCCAAGGACTTGTGTAGCCTAAGCCATTAAATGAGATTAAAAATGCGTTGATTGTAGAGTTCAAGAAACCCAAATCAGAGTCACAATGTATTACAGAGATGAAGGAGATCAAGCAGAAGTTAGTCAAGCCTGTCTGGGAATTCGATCATAGGTTCAAGACCTTAACAGGCTGATTGACTTTTAAGATCCTAGACAAGAAGAAGAAGGAATGGTTCATTGATGCCCTTTTACCACACATCAAAGTTCCCCTGATGCAACAAAATATTTGTTCACAGGAAGAAGCATTGGAAATCGCCATGAATCCTGAATCAACCCCTATGGGAGAATCCAAATTAGGTATGAGCTAGATCTTGAGTCAGCTAACCAGTTTTTCTTTGCAAGTCGAAGACATGAAGAAGGATAAGGGAAAGGACAAAATAGAAGATATATGGTGTGTCAGATTCATATCAGAAGGCCATGATAAGGAACATTGTCCCCTATTTCATGAGTATTTGGCCTCTGGATCATTGAGCCCATTGAAGTAAGTCAATTGAACCTGGTGTGAATTATGCAGAAATTGACATTGCCTAAGACCCAAGGAAAGATCACAAAAGACTCAGTTATCAGGAAAGATGTAGAGAAGACCCAAAATTTTGATGCAAAGAAAGAAAGACGAATCTTTTAGGAAGCAAGGCAAGAGTTCAAAGTAGATCAAGGTTCTTCCTCAAAGACACAACCATAAATAAGAGAATATGGAATGCCTTAAGCATTCGACCAGTCTAACTCAACCAGAGATGAAAAAGAGGTAAGTAAACTTGCCAGTTTCCTGTATATGATTATAGAGATTCTTAAAGATGGGAAATCTATACAAGAACTACAAAATCTGGTCAGACACTATAAGCTAGGAAAGATAGACCCCTTACTGGATAGGGCAGTACACCAAATTGGTAAGAAGAGAAGGACAAATAAGGAGTTACACTTGAATGCTCAAATAGGAGAGTATGATATAGACTATGTGGTCCTCAACTTAGGGTCGGAGGTCAATGTCATGACGAAGCAAAATTGGGCACTAATGGAAAAACCAAAGTTGATATATTCCCCTATCAGGCTTAGAATGGCTAATCAGCAAGCTATCAGCCCATTTGGACGACTAGAGAATGTCCCTGTGGACATCGATGAATTTAGAAGGTTTTCGAATTTTGCGGTAATTGAGATAGTTGAATACAGTTACCCTTACCCTGCTCTGTTAAGAATTGATTGGGCCTTCAACAATTCCACTGTAGTTGATTTGAAGAAAAGATGCATGAAATTTGAAAGAGATAGTCTTAGGGTCATCGCACCCTTATATCCAGATGAGGGTCAGCGATACACGGAGGCCATCAGAGAAGAAGACCATGCATACGAATTAGAAAACATCTACAAATTTACAACCAGACAACATGATTATATCAATCCTACAGTCGATGGGAATCTGAGATGGCGAAGTGACAGTGCATGCTCATCAGACTAAGAAGAAGAACTGGAGAACTGGAAGAAGCAGATGTATGAAGTATCTACCAGGAGATGTGCTATATTAACCAGAGAAGTCTGCTGGATCGGCACAGAAGTAAGTAACTTACCCACATTTGATGGTCTAAACCCTTTAGAAGCCTTCCTATCATACTTTGAAGCAAGTGTACCAATAAAACAGATATTTTTTGAAATGTATGAGGCCCTAAAAGCCACACCAGCAAGATGGTGGGGGACACATAAAAGAAATATCACAGACTGGACACAATGTCGAACTCTAATGAAAGCACGATTCTCAACCCAAATAGAATGCTGCAAACTAAGATACACAAGTTGAAGTTGTCCAAAGGACCATGTGCGAAGCTACGAAGAAGTATGGAGAAATATTCCTCAAGAACAATGGGTGCACAGATTCATTGACATGCTGGACATGACCCCTATCAACTGGTACCTCCAAGCGGAGTTGTGCCTCATCACCGCAGATTGGGAAGGTATGACTCAGAATTTTGTAACCACATTTTTATTTTAAATTCAATACCCATCAGTAGATCAAGCATTACATATTGTGATACAGAAGGTATTTGAAGAGGCATATAGCCTCCCTATGGAACAAGAAGAGGAAAAATGGATTGCATCTCTCCAGAAACTGTAGAACTACTACAACATCAATGCCGACGAAGACGATGATCCCAGGAAGGTAAACATCACTGAAATAGAAGGCCAAAGAGATGTGGAAGGACCAGGAGTTGAGATACCATTTATTGGACAGCCAATTAAGATCAAAAAGGTCAATATTGGAATAGAGGAGACATTGAAGCTTGCCAATGTCGGATATTATTGGGATGCTACTACCATTGACAAATTTACAGAGTTGTTGCACAAGTATCAGGACTTATTTTCGACTAAGTTCACTGAGATGAAGGGAATCAAAGGATCTATGGGAGAGATGAGGATACCTTTGAAGCCAGGTGCAAACCCAGTCAAACAAATACCTTACAGGTTGAACCCGATGTATAAGGAGAAAGTGAAGATCGAACTTGACAGAATGCTAGAAGCAGGGATTATAGAACCTGTCGAAGAATCAGAGTGGGTTATCCCTATGGTAGTGCAAGACAAGAAGACATGAGACATCAGGATATGTGTGGATACTAGGAAGTTGAAAGATGCCTATTTGCATGACCCTTTCCCTACATCATTCACTGACAAAGTGTTAGACAATGTCGGAGGTGAGGAGGTATATTCTTTTACAGATCGATTTTCAGGATACCACCAGATCTGGATTTCCAAGGAGGATCGCCATAAGACCATGTTTTCTACAGAATAGGGATCTTATCAGTATACAATAATTCCATTTGGACTGAATAATTCCCCAACCATTTTTTCCAGGGTGGTGGTCGAAGCGTTCAAAGAAGTTTTGCATAAATTTCTAGAAGCATATTTTGATGACTGGACTGTGTTTAGTTTGTTGAAAAACAATATTGAATGTCTAAGACTGGTGTTGGATAAATGCAGGCAGTGTCAAATTTCTTTGAATATGAAGAAGTGCATATTCTTCTCATTGTTTGGAGTGTTGTTAGGTCATATTGTATGTAAGAAGGGACGGTTGGTAGACCCCTCTAAAATTGCCATTATCATTGATCTGCCACCTCCAATGTCGGACAAACAACTGCACACTCAACTGGGACATATGGGATATTACAGAAAATTCATCAAAGGATATTCCCATATTACAACATCGATGGACAAGTTGAAGAAATATTGTCATTTTGGTTGGATAGATGAATGCCAACAAAGCTTCGACACCCTAAAACAGAAGATGGTTACTGCGCCCATTTTGTTTTTTCCAGATTGGAGCAAGGAGTTTCATGTGCATGTAGATGCGTCTTCTATTTCCTTAGGAGTAGTGTTGGCACAACATGGAGAAGGATATATCGACCATACTTTATCCTTTTCTAGCAGGAATCTATCTACAGCTGAAATTAACTACACCACTACAAATAGAGAAGGGTTAGCCATGGTATACACGCTGCAAAAATTACACCACTACTTGTTGGGAGGACACTTTAAAATGTTTACAAACCACTCTACGCTAAAGTCCCTGGTCAAAATTCCAGTGTGGGGGGCACGAATATACATATGGTTTCTGTTGTTTCAAGAATATGATTTTGAGATCATAGTTAAGCCAGGAAGAATGAACAAAGGCCCTAACCACTTGTCAAGATTGGAACATGGTGAAGAACCAACTAGTTTGGAGGATACACTGCCAGATGCATAACTGCTAGCCAATACCAATATTGATGATCACTTCACATTCATAGTTCAGTTCCTGTCAACGGGAATGACACCTAGTGAGTATACAATTCCCCAGAAGAAACAACTAGTGGTGCGCGCTATAGAATTTTCACTGATAGTTGGACAACTATACAAAATGGGTCTTGATGAGATATTAAGGAGATGCGTTATGGAGACAGAGTGACCATTGATCCTCACATAAACTCATGAAGGCATCATAGGAGGACATTACACATGGAAAGAAACTGTGCAGAAGGTTTTGGGAGTTGGCCTTTGGTGGCCTACCTTACACAGAGATGCTAAATATTATGCTAGATCCTGCGATGTATGCCAGAGAGTTGGGAAACCGTCCAGAAGAGACAAAATTCCATTAGCACCGCAGATGACCCTACAAGAATTTGAAAAGTGTCCCATTGACTTCGTGGGACCTATAAACCCACCAAGGAAGTGCATGGGATCAAGGTACATCATTACTACGACTGATTACTTGACTAGATGGGTTGAAGAAAGAGCAGTTAAAGACTGTAGTGTAAATACAGCTTAGTGCTTTATATTTGATGACATCATAACCAAGTTTGACTACCCAAAGATCTTTATGAGTGACCAAGGAACACACTTCATCATTAAGATAGTTGAAGCCCTGACTGAGGAGTTTGCAGTACATCACCAGAAGAGCACATCTTACCATCCACAAGAAAATAGGACAGTTGAAGCATTCAACAAAATCTTGGAGATAACATTGACAAAGATTTAAGAGTACCATCAGTACTATGGGCCTATAGAACCACTTGCAAGAAATTAACAATGAAGACCCCTTTCAAGTTAGTTTATGGTATTGAATCTTTTGTCTCGATGGAATATTTGGTGCCAAGATTAAGAATTGTTTCCTTTACAGGTATTGCTAATACTGGCACTGTTCAAGAGAGGCTTGCCCAATTAATTGAGTTAGACGAAGAAATATTTATTGCAGGTTTCCATCAGCAGGTATAGAAGGAAAGAGAGAAGGCATATCATGACAGGCACATCAAGAAGAAGGCAATCAAGCAAGATGATTTGTTACTGGTGTACGACAATAAGTTTATAAAACATCTAGGGAAATTCAGAATGCATTCGCTTGGACCATATGAGATCTCCTATGTTATAGAAGGAGGAGTTGCACAGCTGAAGACATTGAATGGAGAATGGAAGGAAGGGTTGGTGAGTGGGAGTCAACTGAAGTTGTACTATGATAACTAGCTTCCTTGTAGCTCTTAATAAAAGCAAGAGGAAAAGGGTCTAGGTACCAGGTGCAGTTGAAACTGGGTATCAGACACAGAAAAGAAAGTCTACACAAGGAGGGAGACAAGGCATAGAGAAGAGATCAAAGGATGCACTGTGCAGTCTATATTGGAAGTAAAACAAAAGGATCCAATATGAAGCGCCTCGGGATGAGTCGTAGGTGATTGTTGGGGGCTTGTTGGCCCTTAATCATGGAAGAAAGTGAATATCAAGGAAGAAAAGGTGAAATGTGAACTTCACGGAAGACATAGTAACTGTTACTGGGGCGAAGTGAGAAAAAGAACAGAAAAGATGGAGCGAAGTATGGAAAAGAAATCCTTTGCACGAGAAGATCGAGGATGACAGATCAGCAAGGAAAATGGATCGAGGACAACTGAGCAAGTGGAAAAATCCACTGTTGGATGCTTTGGATAACTACATGAGAAGGAAGGGAAGACAGACTGGCGAAGCCTAGGAAACGCGGGTCAAGTTGACCTAGGATTTTAGACACCTAGGGTTTTGGTATATAAGGTTTTAGACACTTAGGTTTCGACCTAAGATTTTTGGTGAGCTATTGTAATGTATAAATAAAGGCCAAGAGGACCTAGGTCAGGCTGGTATGATATTGTTGTTGATCTAGTTGTATTGTTGTGGTGAGAGATTATTGTATTGTAAGAGAGAACTGTTGAGTGTGAGAGCCTTCTAATAGTGGAAGATCTTCAGCTGGGTGCAAAGATCAAGTCCTACAGCTGGGTGTGCAGGAAGGGGAGAGAAAGAGAGAAGAAGAAAGAATATATGCTAGCTGAGAGCGTAGACCAAAAATGTATGATTTACCTTAATAAATCATAAGCATAGTTTTGTGTATGTAGCCCTATAGAGAGGGTGGACCATGTATATCTTGTGTCGTATATATGATTGATGTTCTGATCTCTATCATTTGATATGTTGTTATTTGAACTGTTTTATTAGATCATATCTCTAGCTATGTAGGATAGATCTATCTTGATAAGTGATAGATGCATGTTGTTTTACTATTGTACCAGACCCACTTGATATTCCCTTGGTTTTAGACATATTTGTCATGCAACCCCCTCATAGTTTCTTCGGGTGAGACTGCATCTGCTTCGCAGGTGTTTTCAAAAGGGCCAGTAGCTAGGGCTTGTTGGTTCACTCCTGGAGTAAACCTTGGGTCTTCCCCTATTCCAACAAGTCCTAAAAAGTGATAAAAGTATACTTGGTTACATTCTCATTGATTTACAAGAACGATAAAGAACAAAGAATAAGCTCGGGATTGTTTTCATTTTTACACAATCTTAAAACAAAACAAAACTATGCTTGGGATAGATTTTATTTTTTCAAAAGCTTAAAAACTAAACAAAACTATGCTTGGACCCGGTTTCATGTTTACACAAGATTGAAATAGAGGAAACTATGCTTGAGGTAGGTGGTTTCATTTTTACACATGCTTGACCCAAAGAAAACTATGCTTGCGAATTTCCAACATATAATCTAGAGATTCACATGGTTGTTACTTAGCGCACAACTTAAGAAGCTAGTAGCTCAACTTCATCATGAAGTCCAAAGGATGTAAGCATTTCCCCACAAGCTTCGCTTCATACAAAGGCATAGGCAGATGAAATGAAGATTCAAATACTATATGGAATGAAGTACTTGACTCAATTGAAGAGGGGGAAATATATTTAATTTTTTAACGAGCTTTCCAAAGAGAAGAAAAACTACTCTCAAAAATCTAGGTTCAATCCCCAGACCTATGTTTCAATTTTTAAACGATCTTGACATGGGAGAAGAACTATGCTCATGAGCTTTTTTTCATTTTTTAACGAGGTTTCTACAGAGACACAAAAACTATCCTCACAGTTGGTTTCATTTTTTAACAAGATTGAAATCAGAAAACCATGCTCAAGGCAGATTTCATTTTTTAACGAGCTTGAAATCAGAAAGCCATGCTCATAACTTTTGTTTCATTTTTAACGAGGTTGTCACATAGACTCAAAAAATATCCTCGTAAGCTGGTTTCATTTTTTAACAAGCCTGAAATCATAAAAAACATGCTAAGCCTCCTCTTCTTGATCATGGCTTCCAAGAGGACAATGCTCTTGAAGGACACCATGTCAAGGGATAAAAATTGGTCATGGCTTCCAAGAGATCTTCACTCGATGGAAGAAACACACTCTAGAAGAAACACATGTCAAGGGTCGCAATAGGAGTAAGGAGGTCAAGCTCCAATAGCCCTGCTAAAGAGATCACCATGTCAACTACTGGATCTAAATAAAAATATACTAAGCTTACAGTGAGAGGCTCATCTTCATCGAAAGGTGAAGGCATGAGGGACAATGCCACATAATTGACCTGTGGCAGGGTAGATACCATCTGCATATACAAACCATTTAGGGAGGTAATTGAGTCAGGACTAACGAATGAAAGTTGATGAATAGTCACAATCCTTCCTTGTGTGGGAAATATATCACACGAAAAAGAGTGGACACTATAACTTTCATGGCATAGACATAATCTCGCCCAAGGAGTAAATCAAAATCCAAGGGATCTTGGACTACCATGACGTCAATAAAGACAATTTTCCCTCCCAAAGTTATGGGAAACTGAGGAAGGGTCCCTAAAGGTTGATTGGTTTTTTTGTTGAAAGCCAACAGATTCTACGTAATTGGCACAAGCTGAGGATAACCCAAAGCTTCACAAGTAATAGAGGACAAAATAATAATGGATGAACCTTCGTCTATTAGCGTTTGAGGAACGTCTCGACTACAAAATTGTATTGTAATATTGAAAGGAATGTGAGAGGGAAGACAAGGTCTAGTTAGTGTACCCAAATCAAAGAGGACGACCTCATTACTTGGAGGGAGTTTCACGGGAGGAGGAATTCCCCTCAGCATGCTAGTGTCTGTATCAACAAGGAAAATATGAGTAGTATCAGGTTTAATCTCTTGCAGGAGAGTAGGATCGATTGATGACGAGACCATATCGACTACCTAGGTTTCATTCTCCAAGGGGAGAATGGAGTCAACAGGTGGAAAAGGATTGACTACATGGGTTTCACTCTCTAAAGGGAGAGTGGGATCAACCAAGGATAAAATCGGATCGACCACTTGGTTAACTGGTTCAACTAAGGATGTGACTAGATTGACCACTTGATCAAATGGACTGGCCGACAAAGGAACCGGATTGATCATCCCATCAACTACAGGTGGGTTGAGAGAAATCTTATAGTAAGCAGTTGGAATTTGAGGCTGGGAAATAGTCATGTCTTCCAGTAATTTCGAGGCTTATTCCATATGATGGAAAAGGTGAGTTTGATGACTCCCTCTGCATAACACACAAGGGAACTTGAATCTACTTTTCTTCTTCCCAACCGTATCTTGAATAGTTGAAGGGAGGTTAGCATCATGTTGATCAGAGGTTGATGACATGAGTTGATGAGGCTGTGTAGACCATGCTTCTATAACCTTGGATAAACTAGGGAAATCCTTAAGAAGATGGCTACCCATACAAATCCTGCAAGGGTACTTGGGCTTACAGATTGTTTGGGTGATATTGGCATCATCAACATTCCCAATATGATTATCAGTGACTGGTTGTTCTCCAACATGTTTGGCAGTGGTTGGAAGTTTGGAACCTTTCTTATTTTTCTTCTTCTTCTTATCGACCGGGTTACTAGCTTCAGAGCTTTCACTCAATGAAGAATATGAAACAAAAGAAGATCTTGCAAGTGAAGAAGGAGAAGAAGATATTATTGGTGAATAAGGTGAAGGATCAACATGAGTTTGATTTTCTTGGGGGGGAAGTGCTTACAACCGAAGAACTAGCTGCATTCAGGATTAACGGAGTGGAAAACAACCATATTGATAATCCAATTGTGAGACCTGGAAGGCTCAAAATAGTGATGTAAGGAGGACCAATGTTTCTGTAAGAAGGAAAAACAAAAGGTTCCCCTGAAGAAGGGGTTCCTTCATTGGTCATCCTGGGAAATAACACCATTAGACACAGATCCAACCTAGAGTCTGCTAGGGAAAAATAAACAACACACACTAAAAATCTAGGAAGCAAGAAAACAAACAAAACCTTCTCACAATGAACACACTAGTTGGTGATGAAATCCAACATCGCGAGGAAAATGTAAGAAGGGGTTGAGATAGAGAGGGTGGAAAATTTACCTTGATGACATGATTAACGGACTTACGCCTTGGTGCAAGCTCCCACACATAATTGTGGGTATACCCTGCAAGGAGCTCGAGTGAGTTTGGCCAACGTCGATTCCAGGTACCGTGAAGAATTTCCCCTCCACAGTCACCTCGTATATAGACCCTAAAGAGATAGGCCACTAAGGTTACCAATTACGAAAATTATGCCTGGGGAAATAGTCGATAGTCCAGTCTACGTGCAAAGGCAAGGTATCTAAGCCCGAAATCAACTCGAGAAGGTCTCCACAGGATTTTCTTCTCAAGTAACCCCCAATAATACACCCAATCTCTACAATAAGACCAACAAAGAAGGGTGAGTAAATGTTCCTAATCCAGGTGGATATCGGTGGCTACCCACCTTTTCCGACTGGCTCAAAACAGTTTTCTGGCAATTTTGGCAATTTACTATTTTTAGCAGGTTTTAACTTCTGGGGTCATTTTGAGGGCCTAAATGAAGGTTTTTTGAGATATAGGTTCTCAATGATAGCTAAAGGAATAATTTATCCCCCAAAATGAATCTCCTCAATGATACCTTTCCAACGAGCTATCACACGCCTAAAACGGAGATCGTATGCAAAAGTTACGACCCCGGGAAGTTGATGTACTAACTTACCCAAACGGGGCCCACATGAATTTTG
>SNQJ01S0246186.1:0-12883 GCA_010110895.2 Picea sitchensis | reverse complement strand
TCTTCTTGATGTCTACGACATCCCAGTTACCTCAATACTATAGTCATTTGGCTATCACATAGCTCATCATCCTGTAGGTTAGTTCACCAATAACACATATTGATGCAGATACATCACAAATTTATATAAGAATCCATATTTGCATTGACACCCAGTTTAAGAAATGTTTTCCTATTTACATCAGGCATTGCATCTATTATACATTCACAATATAACGTGAACTGGTATACATGTACTAAACTTGCTCATTTTAATTTTCATGTTTAACAAATCAAATAACTACTTTTTCATGAGCATATATCATGTAACATACAAATAGGCCTAGAGGTACACATCTCAATGTCTAACATAGTCTAACTGACTCCAAACAAATGCTAAACCTTGAATTATCAAGATTAGTTAAACAACAATGTTCTAACTACCTAAGGTCAAAATATGGGGCATTACATGACCTTCCTTCATTGCTTGGTAGAGATCAATAAAATAACACAAGGAGGGACTGCCTCAAGTATCCTGTACAATTTCTTGTTCAAAGTAATAATAAAAGCAAGAGGCCTATACTCATATACAACATGGCGTTTCCATAAATAAGGTTGGCCTAAAAGAACATTACAAACTTCGAGAGGAGAAACATCACACAATACCTCGTCTTTGAAGGGATTGATGTCATACTATAGTCAACACTATTGGCTAATGCAAAGATCACTTCCTTGGCAGAGCCATCCAATGGTGTAGGGTTGTGGGTACAACATTGTTGGTAGGGCCAACCAATTGATGACCTTTGCTGAGATGAGGTTCTTCTGGCTACCGCTATCCACGATGAAGTGCAACGGGGTGCCTTTTACCCACATATTTGAATGGAAAAGACACTCTCCTTCTTCTAGCTCATTTGGTTCACCAAGATGGAGCTTGGTGGTAGTAACAGTATCACTGGGTTCCGCATCAATGATCTGTCTTCCCCTTTCTAGGTCTGAATCAGAGTCAGAACCTGCATCTGATTCAGAGGATTTTACTTTGGCCACCAATGACTGCTTTGAGCAGCAATCAACAATGTTATTCCAAGGGCTCTTATGGAAGTCGCACCACTTCTCGGTATATTTCTTTGTCTTTCCGGTGTTGTTATTTTCTTGCGCCTTGGACTGGTTGTCTTGATACAATCCATATTTTCTCTATGCTTTGTTCTGTAGGTTGGGGCTGCCCTTTCTTGGCTTTTGATGTGAGGGGTTCCCAAGCCCAAATTGTTGCATCTTTTGTTTGAGCTTATGCTCGATTTTGATGACATATCGATAGGCTGCACCCAAGGACGAGATGTCCATAAATTCCATTTCGATATGGATGTATCTATGCAGAGAAATGCGATACTTGAGCACCAGATGTCACCTCAAATATTTGATTCCCACATTGGTGCGCATGGTATGGAATATATTTGTGAAATTTGGCATTGCTTGGTCTCTTTCTTGTCGCAGTGTGGTCCAATTGCTATACAAGTCGTCATAACTTCCGACAGGGTAGTATTGTTCCTTAATAACATCCTTGACGGATTCCCAAGTGGATGTGACTGTAAATAATGAGGGTTCCTCTGTTTCCTTTTTCTCACAGAAAGTTTCCCACCAATCTTTGACATGAGGAACGACTTTTAGGAGCGCAAAAGCAATATTTTCTCTATTAGAAAATTTATGGACATAAAATACCCTTCTAGTAGATTCAACCACTTGTCTACAACATCTGCGTCTATCTGGTGTTCAAATATAGGAATATCGAAGTTGATTTGTACCTTGAAGGGGGCAGTGCCTCTGCTCGAGGAAGATGCATAGACTATTGGTAGCCCCCGAAGGATTTGTGAAAAACTATCCATCCTCTTGTTCCTCTGTTGCGTGAGGTCTTCCTCAAGAAATATTTTGAAAGGGTCTCTTGTCCTATCATATTTGTTTTCTCTTGCCATGAGAGGTCATTTAGACGTGCAAGATATATTTTCCTCCAACAAAAACAAGCTCGAGACCCAATTCTTTGTACCCTGACCTCGTTGGGGACATTCATTAAGAAGAAAAGGAGAAGACTGCTTTGATACCACTGATCCATATTTTATGAGAAGAACAAAATGAATACATATTATTAAACTATGATTAACACAGAATAATAGAGATA
The DNA here is from genome assembly GCA_010110895.2 of Picea sitchensis. Classification (NCBI taxonomy): domain Eukaryota; kingdom Viridiplantae; phylum Streptophyta; class Pinopsida; order Pinales; family Pinaceae; genus Picea; species Picea sitchensis. The sequence continues at coordinate 10,738 of SNQJ01S0246186.1, read as the reverse complement.
CAGTAACATTGATTTTCTATTCAATAAGGAAATAAGTTGAAATTGTAAAATGTAGTGGAAAACAAGCTTGCTAGAATGGTGGTGGCTTATCTATGAGAAGAGATGTGACGTCTGTGCTCATTCACAAGAAGATGATTACAATGAGGCTCTGAAGGAAAATTTTCAATAAGCATGAATTCCAAAACCCTAGACATCCAAAAACCTAACCCTAGGAGATGAAGCGCCAAAAGTCATGTGGGATCTATTGGGGTAAGCTAGTACATCAAATTCCTGAGGTTGTAACTTTTGCATAATATCTTCATTTTAGGAACACGATATCGCGTTGGAAATTTCTATCTGAGGACTACACATGTTTCCATCAGAATTAGACTCAACCAATAGTATGACTGTGGTGAGCCCTAAAAATGTTGTTTAGGGCCTCAAAATGACCCCAAAAGTCAGAGACCTTGTTATCAGACTAATTGGTAAGTGCAGACAAAAACAAATCTCCCTAAATTCCATAGGAAACTAAAACAAAACAAGACATAATACACACTTCACCTTAAAATTCATTAGTATATAAATTAGTTTAGATGAGGTACAAGTGACATACCTTTTAAACGACACTTGATCCTCGCTAGTGTCGTCCTTGTAGCTCCTTCCTTGAGTTTGCAGAATGGTAAGTCTGTCTAAGAATCACAAACCAAAAAAGAGGGAAAACAAAGATATATATATTCCAGTGAAGTCTATGTATAAGATCAAGGAATTATACAATAGAAGTTGATATGCTTTTATAGGGGAGAAATGTATTGATGTATTAAATTAAATGGAAAGTGGAGAATACAACCCATTCCTTGATGTTGCAAGGTCCCCTTTCAATGGATATTTTCTTCAACACACACACCTTTTCTCTAATGCCTTGAATGAAGAAGGTCCACAATCTGACTTGAATAACTAAAGAAAAGCTCTCAAGCATAATCTGAACTAGAAATCTCCATGCAAATATTATCCTATTCAACCTTAGCCTTTTCCATGAGAGATCCCTCTTTATATAGTGTGAAAGAGAGATGGATGAGGAGATTAGGATGATCCCACTAAATCAGAGAAGCGAGTAATATCCAAACCGATCGGAGGCCACCTCATCTTCTAGAAGATTCCCTTCTAGAACATTCGTGATTTTTTACTTTTCCTTTTCTTTACGCATCGTCACACCCTATGCACAAGCAGCATGTGACGACGTCACAGTCCAGTTTTAGGGCAGAGTTCAATGATGAAGCATTGTCACACCCCATGCATATAGCAGGGTGTGACGACCTTTATTTTTATGGCTTTTGAAAGAGGAAAGAAAACAATTTTTCTCATGGAGAAAGTCTCTTTTAATATTTTCAGTGAATATGAATGCATGTTTTCAGTTGATCACTAAGGTGACCAAAATAATGTGTAACAGAATGACCCCCAAAGTATGAAGTTGCAACTTGTGATAGCTGAAATACTTTGTAGAATGTGTGTGTTGAAAACGAGTGCATCGATCGAGAACCTACAAACAATCAAGCATTTGCATAATAACATACCATATTCTGAGGTTGGCATTCCCATGATAAAACTATGAGTGACTCTAATCATAAGTGTCAAGTGAGTCATGGACACTAAACATACACTGTAGATCCATGTCATTATGATTCAACATAGCCACCATGAGTAAAATGTGGATCTATGCTCTAACATACTTCAAATTCGGACATAGCCACAAGACATACACAATGGATCTATTTGTCAGTACAAAATTATGAATACTCTGTCAAAAAATGGACCAAAATGATGAGATCCAGGGTCTTTATTTCCATCGTCTCTAAGTACGAATCTAGCCATGTAATTACAGGTGTCGAAATCAAACATGGTAGAAACCACTTGATTACCGGTCATTAATGAAAACCGTTAACAAGTGTGAGGAAAATCATCATTGATGTCAATGACTCCCAAGGTACCCTAGTACAATCCAATGAATGTGAATAAATGAGTTGAAGTTGAACACTCGATGGAATCTTCCAATCAGAGGTCAATGATGTGAACCCACTATTGAAAGCGAAGAAACCTACCATTGAGGCATGCAAGCTCTAAGGTACTAAATGATTTCTAAATCTTGTTCCCGGATAATGTGTTGAATTCAATAGGAAAAGACTCATCATAGGAGGGCCTTGATGTATCCCCCATCAATGACATGAAATATGTAACAAATTTGAAGTAGATCAAAATATGAAGTGATTCAGAACTGACACAGGGAAGGACGACATGGTAGAAAATTTATAACTGCAGATGGTCGACTCGATAGAAGGCTTGTTTAGGCTGAACTTCTCTTGAAAATATGAACGACATGACAGTTGTCTTGGAAACATTGACTCAAGGAGGACCCAACATATGAACTTGTGGATGGTCAAATGAGAGGCAAATGGATTTCCCAACCCGAATACAATGATGAAGGGGGGTGTCATTTTCAAGAGCGACTATTACTGCCACTAACACAAATACAAAGACACACTTCTTTCCCAATTTCCCCCCACCATTTTTGGAGAGTACCTCTTTATTTTTACACAATATTGAGGAGGATAACATATGCTTGTATATCTAAGCTCATCCTTCGAACGAGTCCCTCAAAGTATGTTTAACGAACCCTAAGAATGAGTGGTTCGATCCCATATGGGTCTTTTGATGTTTGTTTAATGAGTCCAAAGAAACTCAAGGGTTTTTCAATTTTAGAGAGTCTGAAAAACACCTAAAGAAAACTCCATTAGGGCCTTTTTCATAAGTTAGTCTGACGAGACCAAAAAAGAGATAACCTACCGCTCATCATACATTTTCTTCAAATACTTTTACGAGTGCGAAAAGAACAAGGTCGCTCGGCCATCTTTTCATGTTTAGGGAGCTATAAAAGAGATTAACGGATACTCCATCGTTTTCATTTTTCGTATTACCAATGCGAGTTCGAAAAAAAGACAAAAGACTACTGAATTACATTCTCATGGTTTCACGAGCGTGAGAAAGAATTAAGACTCTGCTCGAAGTTTTTCCTGAAAACCCTAAAAGGATCTGTACATAAGAAAATATGCAAAAAGAAATAAAAAAGGGGTGGACCTTGTTCCAACGTCTCATCTCTAGACCTTTTAATCTGCAAAAGTTAACACTTTGTCAAGTTGTTAAGACTTTAGGGTATGGATAAAATATAAAAATAATATAATTTTGCAAAATAAAAAGTGGTAAAAAACAATAAAATAGGCAGAAAACACTATTTTACTATTTCATTTGCAAATTTACCCAAATAGTGTTCCAAATCCCTTTTTCTCCCCAAATTTCAACTGTCAATTGCGAAGCCTATGCAGGATCATTTTGTGAACCGTCTTCGTCAAACATGTAATCTTCTTCTTCTTCGTCTTTTCATGGTTTCAAAATTTGTTTTCATTGGTTGAATTTGGGTGTTGGTTCGATTTTTTGGGGCTACATGCACGTTGATATCATCGCAGGTGCCTTATATCGTGAACTTTTATGATACTGCATCGTCACAGGTGACCCTATAGGAAGGGTCTGATGATGTCACTCTACATGAATGCGCAACCCTGCGATGAACGCAACCAAAAATTTAAAAAGATAAACCTAATTAGAAAAACCCCTAGGAAATCATTTTTATGTTGCTAATATTCTTTTATTGTTCCTTGGTAGGATTTCCTTGGTCAAGATGCTCGCATGGAGTGAGAAAGAGCATGAATAAGAGGATTATTTCTTTAAGAATGACCCAGGGATAGTTATGGCTCTTAGGCAATGTGGGTTACTCAAATTTTTCAAGTTTCAGGGCATGAGAGCCCAGTTGAGGTTGCTAGAATATTTGGTTCATATGTGGGATGTGAATGGACAACCATTTCATGTGGGTGTTCATACACTCACAATAGATATAGAGGATATCTATTTCTTGACAGGATTTTCTCATCGTGGGTCACAGGTATCACTCACAGGAAACAGGGGTGGAGGTGAACCTATGGATTACTGTGTTCGCCACCATTGTGTGCCAGGTACCGAAAAACACAGTGGCAAGGTATCCATCAGAGATGTCCGAGATTTACCGTTGCGAACCATCCTTTATACCATTACTTGCATGGCAGGGTGTGTAGCTCTACATATGGCTTTGAAAATCCATTTTCAGTATGAGATAGAGTGCATGGAACCTAGAGTCTTGAACTGGTGTGAGGGTGTCCTAAAAAGCATGAAAAAACAACTTACAAAGTGTCGAAATGATCGATTGAGGCAATTTGGATACAGGTCCATTTTGGTGTCCTTTATAGAGAGGTTTCATGTCCTACATCTGCAGGTGGAGTGGGGTATAACCTCTCCACATTATCCATGGATGAAGAGGTGGGTGGATCTAATGGCTCGACATGGTGGTGTTCCCATTATCAAGTATGACAATGTTTTCTTCCAATGGCTAAGGAATCAACTGCTCATGGTGGAAGACTACGCATATGCCGATACATATTTCCATGGGGATCCAGATATAGCTCTTCCTGATGGATCCCAGTGGGGAGACATAGGTAAGAAGGAATTTTTTGTTTATATAATGTTTTTGATATTTTAATTCTATAAAATGTTTTTGTGTTATTTATCCAATGAATAATAAAGTGCTCTCAATAATGCAGATGTGGGACCTTATCGTATGTCGAGATCATCTCCCATCTAGAGGCTCAAAGAGAGAGGTGATGTAGTAGGGGTAGCTGTTGTAGATCTTGAGGCTATAGAAAAGAACCTGGAGGGACTAACCATGTATGTCCCTAATGCCACGGTGGATGAGCTTCCTAGGCACTATCAACGCCACACAGTGGGCATATCTGCATCTATCAATCGACTGCTCCATAAAGTATCACAATCAGTGACTTGTTATAGTGAGCATCATCCTTGATTCTTGTTGTACATGAAGCCATGAGCTTCACATTTTTGATATTTTGGTCTTTGGACAAATACTTTTTGTAAACTTTTATCGTTATAAATATAAAGTTCTTACTGACTTACCTGTTTTTGTAAAAAGTGTGATTGGATTTATAAATATCTCAAATGTCTGTCTAACACATAATTATCCAATGCATCTGTCAATGTATTTAGACATCTAGGAATGTTTTGATATTCAATGTAATCAAAATGTCGTTCCAAGAGGTGAATTCGTAAATATACCCTTAACAAAGTAGGACTTCGGATGGAATAAATGTTACTCAACTATAGTATTACTAACTATGAATCAAGTCGTACAATAAGAAGACAGATTCCACGTGAAATGACATCAGTTAACAACTCGATAAATGCACTATATTCTGTGATATTATTGGTTGCACGACCATGGAAAACACCATGTAGATTGATCAATTCATCCGTAGGTGCATAGATTTCCCAAGCAGCAAGCACTAAGTTTTAAGTACCATGACTAACACCATCAATGAAGCCAATATAGGGTAGCAGAGACACTAAAATCTGGAAACCATGCACAATGCAAGGTAAGCAGCTGAAAGGAGGAACCAAAATAAAAAAAGCACACAAGAGTATGATACACTAAAAATATAGATCTCTCATGCAAAAAATGTTTTAAGCATAGTATGTCTTCAAGTAAAGCCCATTTCTGGGTTCACTCAAAGGAATTCCATCATAATATACCAACTCATAGGCCCCTTTCTCCAATACGCGTTTCACAATATAAGGACCCCGCCACATGGGCTCGAATTTACCAACCCCTAGTAAGTCACGATATTGTTCGCAAAGGAGAACTAAATCACCCTCAGAAAATACACGTGGTTTGACATGCTTGTCATATTGAGATTTAACATGATTTTTATGAGTTTCAATGACTAAGGAAACATCACGACGGGTCTCATCTAATTGCATCAAATACAAAAGACATTCTTCTTCAGCTGAGGTGTTAGGGAGAAGTTCAACAACTAGTTTCAAAGAAGGGATTTCACATTCAATCGACAAAATTGCTTCAATAACATATACTAGTTGGAAAGTTGTGAACCCCATGGAAGACTTAACTGATGTTAGATAGGCCCATAATTCTGAGAAGATCATCGTGTGCCAACTTGACTTGTGAATTCCTACCATCCGTCGAAGCATAGTAGTGAGAAATTTGTTGATTGCTTCAACCTAGCCATTGGCCTGTGGATAATAAGGGGTCTGAGTTTTCATGTCGAAGACCCAACTTCTTGGTAAGTTCGAACATCATGAAATTGTGAAAATGACTACTGTGATCAGTGACGATGGCTTGATGGACACCAAACATAGTAATGATATGATTGAATATGAATAACGCTGCAGTTTTTCTGGTATTATCAAATGTAGGCATCGCTTCGGCCCACTTAGTGAAACAATCCATAGCTACTATGATGTATCCATGCCCCCTGGCCGAGTGAGGGTTACATGTCATGAACAGGAGCAGGGTGAGATTGGATCTTATTGTTTAGGTTTGACAAGCATGGCATTTCTGGATGGCAATAATGCAATTCTTAAATAGTGAAGGCCAGAAATAACCAACTCGTAAGATCTTTTGGGAAGTGGCATACCCAGACATATCACCACCACATTATCTAGAGTGACAGTCATTCAAATATTTCTTATCTTCATCAGAGGTGAGACATCGTCGAAAAATGGAATCAATACCATGGCAGTAAAGGGTATCACCAAGGATAATGTATTGATGGGATTGATACCAAATTTGAGGATGATCTATACTAGAAAGATCAGGTCGAAAAGTTTGGGTTTGGAGATAAATGATAATATCTCCATACATAATGTCTTCAAAAATGATTAGAAACAAATATTCACCAGGTAAGGAATCCTCTGCCACAGTTTCTATTTTAGTAGAGGGAAGGTCACATATCAATTCGGAAAAAACCAAAGACTTATTTGACTTGGCGCGTTCAAACTACAAATCAAACTCTTGGAGAATAACTATCCATTTAGAGTACTTTCTCCCCAAAAATTGTCGAGTAAGGATGTGTTGCATGGGGTTGGAATCATAAATGACTGTGGTTCTGTGTAATAATATGTAGTGATGAAAATGTTGAACAACTTCCAAGGCCAGTTTCTCCACATGTAAATATTTGGTTTCGGTGGTCGTGAGACTCCGACTCAAATGGTATATAACATGTTCATCGTGTGAATAATCCTATTGGACTAGAACCATAGCAATGGTATATTCCGAAGTAGATAAGTATAGGAAATAATATCGACTATAATCAGGCGAAAACAACAGTGGTGTACGGGTTAAGGAGAGTTCCAAAGATTCAAAGTATTTGTTGGTAGTGTCATCCCATACAAAATTGAAACCTTTGTTAAGAAGTCGATTAAATCCTTTCATTAATTCAGCGTAGTTGGGAATGAATTGACATAAAATGTTTTCCTTCCCTTGCAAACTTTGGAGTTGGAGTAGTGTAGAAGGAGCAGGTAAATTGAGAATAACCTCAACATTCAAGGGGTCTACCCTAATCCCATGTATAGACAATAAAAGCAAGAAGTCATCCGGACTGCACACAAAAAAAACATTTGTGTGGATTCAATCGTATGTGATAATAACAACAGGGTAGTAAAATGGCCCGTATATGTGTCGGGTGATCTTGAGGACGCATAGAATGCATCGGTAGATCATCTAGATAGGGTTGTAGAATGTTCTTAAAGTCATGAAAAGCATAAGACATAGCGCGCTGAAAAGTCGCACTAGCAGTTTTTAGACCAAAAGGTAGTTTCCAGTATGCGAAGGTTCTCCAAGGGAAAATAAAAACAGTCTTATGTTGATCTGTAGGAAAAATATTGATTTGATTATATCCAGAGAAATCATCCATCAAGGATAAGATTTCACTGCTGGCACAGTCATCAACAATATGGTCAACGAAATGGATTGGATAATTGTCTTTGGGACAAGATTTGTTTATATCCCTATAATCTACACAAACATGGATCGTGCCTTGTTTCTTGTTAATCAAAACAAGATTGGACACCCAATAATTCAAAGCCACAGGTTTAGCATCCGGGTAAATTTTAATCTCATGCACAACAATATCAGGATCGATACCAGGAATCTCCTCATAACTCCAGGAAAAACCGTCACAAAATTCTTGAAAAAGGGATTTATACGTACATACCTCATCAGTAGAACATGAGGAACCGATGTGAACATTTTCCACGACTTCGGGTTTAATCGATATATCAAGAGGGACGGTAGGTGAAATATTACCCAAGTTCCCTTCATACAAAACATCTTGTGTTGATTCAGGAACAGAGGAAATAACAATGGTAGACGAAGTCGAAATCCGTTGATAGCTCACTATGGTCTCAGGTTCTAGGACGAGAATAGAATGATGATGCCCATTGTCCCATGGGGTATCTTCCATAGACATGACTGTCATGATCATCTCATCAGTTGGAAAGATCACATGAAATAGATCAGGATACGCATCACAAAGAGAAGGAGGAGAAGGATTTGTCAATTGAATAGCTTGATAAGATGATTCTACTAGACTTAAAGGAATTCGGTTTCCATAATAGAGACAATAGTCAGAGCTAGGAACTATCCATGGGTCATAAGACTCAGGGGTTTCACTAACATAGGTTGATATCATTTTAATCGAGGCGACAAAAGGAGGAGGAATATCGGGTGGTGGAATAGGAAATGTACCCATTAACGTTGAATCTTTTAGAATACCCACGCTGACATTCTAATAACTAGGAGGTGTTTTCAAAATGAAAGGTATGTTTCTAGGACGTGAACTGGAATTAAATAAGACCATTTGATTGACATCAATGAAATTTCCTTGGTGTGGGAAACGTAACACATGGAAAAGTGAAGAAAAAATTGCATGCATGGAATCAATACAACTGTGGCCAAGTAGAAGGTTGTAATCAAGAGGTGCATCAAAGACCTCAACCTCGACATTGACCGCCTTACCTTCTAACATAATAGACAACGAAGGAACCAAACCATAAGGTTTAAACCTTGTACCATTAAAATCCTTAAGATTATTGTGAAAATCGGTAAGGGAAGGAGATCCAATAACTTTCCAACAAGTGACGAACATGATGCAAGTCGAGGCTCCTTTGTTAATAATGGTTCGACAAATATTCTTATTTTCCACAACAACTTGTATTTGAAACACTAATTGAGGAGGAAGCCTTGGAATATGATCTTCTAATTCAAATATTATCAAATTGGTATCGGTAGGATAAATTCCACCAATAGACTTTAACAACATCTTTCATTGAGTAGGACAGATTTGAAGGACTTCGAGAGCCAACGTCGCAGAGGGTGCTTGTGCAAGGTCTTCTACAATACTTTAGTTTTGGGGAGAACGTGCATGAGGATTAAATGAGGAATTTCGAGCAACGCTCTTGGGAGGAGGACGAAGAAATGTATCTAGGCCCGTTCATTCGATATGAAGAGGATCGTTTGGAGGTGAATTTGGTGGAGGAGGTTGAACCAACATAGGCGGTGAATCATCAACTTTCTCTTTCAAAGGAGAATAATCTTTGGCTCAAGTTGCGACTACAAATTTGTTCTTCTTGGAATCATCAGTACACATAAGCACATAAGATGTGGTAGAGGGAGAAGGTTGGTCATGAATGACCAATTGGACCTGCTGCTGAGAAGGAAATGATTGTGACAAGATGACAGGTGTAGGAGGTGTCTCGGTCCCTTGCAGGAACTTAGTAACCTCATCACGCCATGAAAAACCCTTCGTATAATGATCCTCACCACAAACAAGGAAAGGATAACGAGGTTTACGTTTGTCTTTGTCATGAGAAGGATGTTTTTTGGGTTTCTCATATTGTTGATTATTATTTTTGTCCTCCTTATTCCTACGCTTCCCTTTCTTTTTATTTTGATTTTTACCAGTAGGTGTAGATTGAACCGAATTAACTTCAGAGGTTTTACTTGGGGAAGGAGTCGTATTAGGAGTATTTTGTACATTAGAAGTAGTATACTTTGGATTGGCATGATTGTCTTGTTTAGACTGGGTCACAACATGAAAATTTCCAATTAAGCCATCAACAACGTGAGAAGCTGTTAACTCCCAAAAACACACCGGCATTTTTGAAGGAAAGATGCCTAATATTGTAGGAAAAAATTTTCCAGCTTCCCTACTCCAAATCCAAATCTGATTGCATCATTGGAAAGCTTATGATCTGTAGTTAAAAATCGACTATTTGAACGTGTAAAACAAACATTCCACGGCTGAGAAAATTGATTTTTACCAAAGGCAATTTTTTGCTGGAAATTCTGACTTTCGGTGGTTTAGGCGAACAGGACGACTGTTCAATAACCACCGAAAGCTGCGCTTTCGGTGGCAAATTCGCACAGAATCTTTCCAGTCAACCACCGAAAGCTTGTTTTAACCAGAATTTTCGAAATTTCGCCCAGATCAGGAATTTTTGAAGCATAATGAGATGAAACCTCTTGGAATGGACATGTGGTGAATTATCAAGTCCAGCACAACAATTAGTTTTGACAAATGGTGGAGAAAGGAAGTGTTTCAAAAGATATGGACAATTTATGTTGAACAGAAAATTAGGATATTCTACCACCTCAACAAATTCGAATTTGCCTCTTAGAAGAGTCACTAGTCAGCCTTAGGAGGCTGTGCTTCACTTCACCAACAGTCAACAAGAGAAAGAGATCATGAAATCTGGGATTGACCTCATTCTTGGGGATTATCCCACATATTTGGCAACTGAATTTTGACTT
>SNQJ01S0246185.1:0-13144 GCA_010110895.2 Picea sitchensis | reverse complement strand
GTATTGGCCCATAAGGCATTATGAAGTGAACTATGCCAATTTCTCTAATTGTCTGCAACTATTTTCTTCAATATCCTCACTAGGTTCTTGTTGATTGATTCTGACACTCCATTCCCTTGTGGATAGTAGTTTTCAAAGTATCTAATTATGATTCCTTTGTCTAGAGAAAACTCTGTTAATAGGGTAGAATAAAAGTAAGAAAAAATGAGAATGGAAGGCATACCAAACCTTGTGATCAGCTGGTGTTCTATGAATTGGATTACCACCTTTTCATTTACATGAGTAAGAAGGATGGCCTCTACCCATTTCATGAAATAGTTTGTAGCAGTCAGTATGTATCTATGTTGTTTTGAAGAAATCAATGTAATTTATCCTATGACATCTAACCCCCATTTCTTGAATGGTTTGGATATGGCCACAGGTTGGAGTGGGATAGCTTCTCTCTTTTCCCTCCCCATGCTCATTTGACAAGTTTTACAGTTTCTAGCGTATGCATGAGCGTCTCTAAATAGAGTAGGCCAATAATAGTCGACTCTCAATATCTTGTGAGCGATGGTATTCCCTGCAAAGTGTCCACCTGCAGGACCATCATGGAGCTCCTTCATAACCTTGTATGCATCTTCACGTTCGAGACATCTTAAAAGTACCCCATCATAATTCATGCGAAAGAGCACCGAAATTATGAGGCGATATTGTGTCGATTTTAGTCTGAGAGCTCTCCTTTCCTTAGGGTTTAGGTTTTCTGGGCAAGTCCCATGATGCAGGAGATAAGTGAGTTTCCCATACCAAGAATCCTACCCTAGGGGAACATATAAAACTTCACTACACCATAACGTCAATTCATTCTCCCACATGGAGTCTTCATTTACTTGGTCTTGGGATTCAACGACCAGTTTACATAATCCTCGTCCCTTAACCAGTTTGGCAGGTTTTATATCTAGATCAAATTCTTGGATAACTTCCATCCAGTTCCCTCTTCTTTCCCCCATCTCCTATTGACTGAATATGGATTGGACTACAGGATGAGGCACAATGAATTTGGTGTGGTTTTTTAGGATGTAAGATTTGAAATTTTTTACTACCTTGTACATCGCATAAGCATGTTTGTCTATAGCAGGGTAATTTAGTTCGGCCCCTTGGAGATTAGTGCTCATAAATGATATCGGCGACTCATTGTTGTCATCATCCTTCTGAGTCAATACTGCAACTAACGATTGGTCGGAGGCAAAAGTATAGAGGAAAAAATCTCTACTAAAGTCAGGGCTTCACAACACTGGAGCTTGAGATATTGTAGTATTAATATTGCTGAAAACACTTTTTCGTTCGTCATCCCACTTAAATTCAACATCCTTGCAGATCATTTTTTGTAAGGGTTTGGTAGTTTCAGCAAAATCGGGGGTGAACTTCCTCACAAAATTGATTTTCCCAAAGAATAATTGCATAGCCTTTTTGTTGTGGGGTAAGGAAAGTTGAGCTATTTCCTTAATTCATTTTGGGTCTATGTGAATTCTTGCTTGAGATATAATATGACCTAGTAGTTTCCCTTCCTCGACACCAAAGATAGTTTTCTTAGGGTTTAAATATATACCATATTTCCTACACCTTTCAAAAATATGGGTTAGGTGTTGGATATGATATTCTCTATTCTTTGATTAAACAGTCACATCGTCTAAATAAACTACTACAATTTTTTTGATTAGTCCCCAAAAAGATATGTCCATGGCCCTTTGGAAGGTTTCCCCTGCATTTATTAACCCAAAGGGCACACATTTATAAGAAAAGGTTCCCCACTTGGTTAAGAAGGTAGTTTTCAATCAGTCTTCTTTTGAAACTAGAACTTGGTTGTAACCTAAAAAAATGTCCAACAGAGAGAAAATCTCAGAACTAGACACAACCTACAAGAGTTTCTCCATCGGTGGGACTGGGTAGTTGTCCTTTTCTGATGCTTTGTTTAGGTTTATGAAATCCACACACAGGTAGATCTCCACAAACTTTTTCATGATAGGAACCAAATTTCCTACCCGGGAAAAGTGTCTAACCTGAAAGATAATTCTAGCATCTAGTAATTTCTTTAACTCCTGACACATGAGGGGTTCCAGAGATGGGTGGTACTTCCATAGCTTCTGTTGGAAGGGTTTTACTCTAGGTTTTAATAGGATTGTGTGTTGGATAATACGAGTATCATAAGTTTTCAAATCTCTGTAGGACCACACAAAAACATCTTGATATTCTCTGAAGAGTTTGAGATAGGCCTTCCTTTCTTCTTTAGACACTGTCTTGCCTAGATTTATATTTTTAGGGTTTTCGAGGGTTCCTAGGTTTACAGTCTTGTACATGGGACAAGAGCTCCCTGTCTTTTTGTTTGTTGACCCATTAAATCTTTCCCTTAAGTCAAAGATGTTCTCCAAATTGGATACCCCTTTCGGTATCGTGTGAAACCTTAGTTTTTCAGTTGAGTGATATGTTTCCCCTCTTTGTTCACAGGGATCAGTTTCTACCTGTTTCTCTTGGAATACTTCATCATCAATAGCCAGGTCTTTGAAATTTTCCTCATTGGTTAAGAATTTTATGATCTATTCATCTCCTTCAAAGACCTTCCAATTAGAAATATTGTTGGGCATTGATGATTTGTAGAGTAGCTCCACAATGAACTGAGAGGCTTCATAGTATTCTAAATGGGATAGCCTCGAGGAAACAATGGCCAGGGAATCAACAAGAGTATTCTTTGTTCTGGGTATCATTGTAATGTTGAAGGATTCAATATGCTCTATTAGCCTGTGCACTTCATGTTGATAATTCCTCAGATGGGGAGAGTTGCAGTGTATAGTGTTCTTTACTTGCCTAACGATAATCTCAGAGTCTCCGAAAACATTTAGTTCTCTAACGTTTAATTCTATGGAATTTTTTAGTCCTTGCACTAAAGATTCATACTCGACGGTGTTATTAGTTCATTCAAATTCTAGTCTGCAGGACATGAAATTTCGTTTTTCCTTTGGATCAATGAGGATACACCCTGCTCCTAACCCTTCTTGCGATTTAGACCCATCAAAGTACAAGGTCCAAACTTGTGGGAGAAAACCATCAGCTTCTCCTTGCCTACTAACTTCTTCCTCTCCACCTATTTTCTCTGTGGTTTCCAATAGAGGTTCTTGATAGAAGAGGGTTTATTCCACCGCTGTCGGTACATTTTCTTGAAAAGTCATTTCAGAGTTTTGAGTAAGAGGAACATCAGATGAGAGAGGGAGAAATTACTGAAATCAGAATTGCAGGAGTAGTTTCCTAGCACGAGGAAATCTATCGAAGAGGGTTCGTTGAGGGCTTCTAAATCAATGACAATATGTTTGAGATACCTTTCCCTATCAATCCTAACCATGTTCGTCTATCCCTTTAATGGAAACCAAAGGTGAGCCCAGTCTGTGCTAAAGTATCCATTCAACTTCTCAGACCAATCTCGACTAAGCAGTAGTCCATAAGATTCTGGTATATCTACTACAATGATGTCAATTACTCAAACAAATGTCAGGTGCGTCGCCATTCTAATCATGACATCCTTGAGTTATCCAATAACTTTCACCTAGGTTTTGTCCAGTTGCATCACATTTTTATCACTTTTGAGAGGGATTGTGTTTAATTTATTGCAGATAGATAATGGCATAACATTAGAGGATTCCCCTGAGTCAACTAAAAAATTATGGATGTTTCTGTTGAAGACTTCAAATGTCAAAAGAAATGGTGGGACAAAAGGCTTTCCTTTTTTTTCTAAAAAGCAAGCGTTCACATTTGGTTTATTTTTTAGATCTGTGGGGGATGAATTTTCCCCTTGGTCAGTGCTTTTTATAGGAGTTTCTATTGACTTCAAGGCTTGTAACAAAAATTCCTTTTGTTGGGGAATTCTACACATGTCCATGACCGATACATTTGCCTTCAATCTTTTTAGATCTTCTACTATGTTGTAGTCTAGCTTGGGTGATTCTCGTGTATGGATGTTTATAGGATTTATTTGGGAGACAAAAGGTGCTTTTGGGTGATCGGATGTTTTTTTTCCCCTTGAAGTTTGGGAAATGGTAAGGACATTTGAGGCTAATTGACCCCTACTTCGCGTTTGCACATCCAAAACCTCCACGGGTGGTTCTTGAACCTCAAATATATTGTCAGAAGGCATTGGCAAGTCAAGATCCCACAACAACATGGTTATTTCTTCTGACGGGTCAACTTCTTCCTGATCAACAATATTCATCGTTGAGCCGCTTGATTTCTCGGTAAGGGAAAATTTGTCTAGGAACCGATTGGCCATCAAATTCATGGCATGCACCCATTGTGGACAGTCTCTTTCAGAATGTTTCTCTTGGTGATAGGTACAGAAAGAGTCGGATGCTACATTGCACAGGTCTATGTTTAAGTTGGTTGGGGGAGGTTCAATTGCTATGAACAATGGGTTTCTTTTAAAAAGGGGTTTATCAGGCCTTTGGCCTTGGTTTCCTTCCCCTGCACTTCTTTTCATGTCTATGATTTCATTTGAAAACTTCTTTATCATCCGTTGTAGGTCTTCTATGTCTCCACTTCCCTTTTCAGGACCTTGTTCTATTTGTTTCCTTGAGGGTTTGGTCAACAAGAGTCCTCTCCTGGGTGGAGGTTGATTTTCCTTCTTAACTAGTGAGACTTGGCCCTCTTTACATCCCTTCATTTGGAATTCAATTGTTTTGGCTTCCTCGAAATTCTCAGCTAGGGTCATTTTGACATCCCTTTTTACAAACATGGAAATAGAAGCAGGGAGAGCATTAGCATATACTTCGATTTTCAACTCCTGAGTGGGTTTAGCTTTGGGTTGGAATTTGTTCAGGATAGTGTTGAATCGTTGATTGAAGTCTTTAACCTTTTCTTTTGAACTCATGGTGGAAGTGAACAACTTAGCCATCAAAGCTCCTATAGTGGTTTCTTCTGCAAATTTGTCTAAAAAATCTTTTTGAATCTTCATCCAACTAGTTATGGACCCTACAGGCAAGTTAAAATACCACGTGGAGGATAAATTTTCAAAGGTATAGGGGGACATCCTGCATACTACGTCTTCATGTTGCACATTCATAAGTCTAATAGCTAGTATGAACTTTTTGATATGGTCTTAAGGCAATCCTGAGGTTTCAGGGTCAAATTTAGGGAGCAACTTTTCTAAATGTTGGGGGAGGTTATGTACTTGTCCGGAGATTTCTAGAGCATCTCTAGCCAACCAAGGTTGATTATTCTGAGGTGGGTTTCCCCTTTCTTC
Organism: Picea sitchensis; assembly: GCA_010110895.2. Taxonomy (NCBI): domain Eukaryota; kingdom Viridiplantae; phylum Streptophyta; class Pinopsida; order Pinales; family Pinaceae; genus Picea; species Picea sitchensis. Next base: position 7,881 of record SNQJ01S0246185.1, on the reverse strand, counting down.
ATTATGATCATTTTTATCCTCCATGTGGTTCGAATCCGAAGCTGGGCGATCCAAGTTAAACCCTTCCTCGTCAGATTCAAAATCGTCAGTCTCAGAGTAGTTACCCGCTGGTGTTTCAGGGATCATATTAAGGGGATGTTCGATCTCGGTGAGGGAAAAATCTATCAGGTCTTCTACTGTGTGAACAAAAACCTGGTTGGGGGTGTCAACCACCGATCTTCTTACTTGTTTTCTACAAGGAAGTAACAGAGCTAAGGGTAATGATCCAATTTGTTGGGTGTAAGATCTTGTGATTCTTCTGAAATGGTTCAACTCCTTGTGGGGAAGAGTGTAAGGTATTTCAGGGAATAAATTTTATTCCTCTTATTGGGGTGAGTTACTCATTTCGGGACTACTCAGTGTATGTGGGATGTCTTGGGACTAGCCATGCATGTCGACTATTTTGAATCTATGGGCTGTGTGAAATATTATATCAGAAATATTGTTAGCCATTCTATCATTCAAACCCTCCTTCTAGCACCAATTCTGTTGAGGGGTCTTAAATCCCTTTAACTCAACAACAGGAACCAAACCCGCCACTGAGGCCCAATTAGACTTTGTAGTGTTTGATAGTGGAATGGTTCTCCAAATCTTTCGATCCGACCGATTTATCGATGGGCTTTACGTAGTGATTGACATGATATCTTCTTATGCAAGTTTCTCCTTCAGTTTAAACGTTCTCTTTTTGTATTTGCTTTTATTAGATGGGTCTGATAAAATGATGTGTGCTGGTATAAACCAACTGGTGAAAAGGAGTCTTAACTATTGTAGAAGGATGATCTCGGGATAACCCTCGTGCTCAATCATGCAGACAAAGATATTCACACCTATTATAATCATAGTACTAATACATTAACTTGCTATTATTTCAATTATTTCTCGAGATACAATTATCGTAAAGAAAATACGCATGCAATAAGATGATGGCAAGAAAAATAGTTTCCTTAGCTCTAATCATTAATCACACATTAACAAAACAATTTGCTTTCCATCATTAAGAACAAGAACTACAAAAATATTGAATCAACTAAGTTATCAATAGATTAAAAAACTCTTACTCATTACAACATCCATTCATGAAATAAAGTCGGAAGTAATTCCTCCTCACATCCAATCACACACGCCTTTGATAAAAAACAGAAGTTTGTCTCCGGTCCTAAACATGACTTCTCAATTAAGGTAGTTCGGAAATAGTTCTTTACAATTCCAAAAATGAGGGTCTTTGCCAAAACCATCGACCTCCTCTAAAAGGTCGATCCACTTATTTATAACGAATCATTAACTAAAAATAACTATCAAAAGTGCAAGCTAAGTAAAACAAAACATCGCCACATGGCACTTCCATCTCTATGTATTCTAAGAGTCATCAAATAGTTTCATTGAAGTGGATGCCTCTTCTCATACTATGACCATTTGACGAAGAGTTCCTCGCATGTGTTGGCATACATGAATTTGTGTTTGTCCATCGAGGCCGAAAGGATTTCTTTTACTTATACTGTCTGTGCCTGATACTTAACTATTTTGACACTTAACTGTTGCAATACTGCTCGATCCTTGATCGGGTGCTACATGAACTGTTGTACTTGACCTGGCACCATGCTTGCCACCTTCGCTATCTGTGCAGTCCATGTCGAGTCTTATTCTGCATGTTGTTTGACTATGTCATGCAAGTCGACAAAGTCCTCGGGTGAGACGAATTCTGGGAAGCCGATGTCTTTCATCTCCCGATTAATCTTAACCCAACTCCTTTCTCAATTGGCCCATTTTTCCTGAATCTCCAGATGAGGTTCTTGGGCCATTTTCACCCAGTATTTATTCTCTTTCCTTATCCGATCTATGCTACTATCCTTCAACACGCGAATGTCATGATCTTCAATGTCTCTACCTTTTTGAACTGCACTGATGTAATAAATTCTTTCCACTGCTTGGTGGGCCTTCTTAGCGACATTTTACCTGCAATTAGAACATAGTTTAGAGACTGTGCAAGAAAATCAGATGCATATATAAATCACAACCGAATTTTGACAAACTTGAACACGTACCTCTACAACTTGTTTAACCTGTTTTTGATAATCTGAGGATTAACACAGTCTCAAGACGCTCTCTTTGCTCCTTCGGATGCTCTGGAATTCAAACTTGTGCGTGGAATGAATTTGTTCAAAACCGTTCTAGAGATTTAAATAGGGAAGAACTTACCTTGTCGCATCAACCATTCAATTCGGGTTATGGGTGTAATTTTATTAAATATGCCGCCAAATCTTCAAAGATGCTTAAAATTAAATTGGATCATGGGTTGACGGCGCGGGCGCGTGTTGTAACGTGGCTTATCGGCAATTTCAAATTGTTGTTGTTCAATCGGTGCATGAGGTAGAAACAAATGCAAGATCAAGCATTAACTGGTCTATTAAATGTCCAAATCCGATCGTATCTTATGCCGCAAACATCCCATCATTTCGCTAGTCCAGTTGGTGAGTTGGGGGTCAGGATTCTGCTTCAAACACTTTTTGTTGATATCTTCTTGCAAAATATCCGACGCCGATCGATCTTGCCATACTGAGATGATGTGGCAAAGATGAATAGGAGGTGTGACTAGGACCCAGGGAACCTTAATATGACTCAGGACGAAACTAGGTGTTACAACCCCCTCACTTGATAAAGACACATGACATTCGAGACCGGTGACTTCATTTGCTCGTGTTAATCGGAATTAGGACTTTCTTTAAGATATACGTTATAAAACCCAATCCTATCTTGTCGACGCCGAAAAGTATCAAGGATCGACGATCAGTGATAAACCTACCCAAGTTCTCTTGGCTCGACTCTCTTGAAAAAGTCTCGATGCCAAAAACGCATCGGGGTTCGACGATCGACGATATGTTTGTCACAGATGAAATGATTGTTTTAACCTTTCTAGATTTCCCTGACCTCAATAAAGCACATCGATCATCGACTATCGATGATTTCTTTACGTCCTTTGTTAATGTCTATCATTTGCGTATTTTTTCGATGCCAAAGGGGATCGACTATCTCTTTGAAACTTCATGCGAATAAATTACGCAAACCAACTCCACCTTCTGCCGATGTTGATGGGGATCGACGCTTGATGATTGTTTTAACTGTGTGGTCACTTTACTTGCTTGAATTGTTTCGACGCCGAACCTGAGTGCGTTAGGTGCAGTGTTAGCTGCCAATTCTTAATTCAAGTGTCAAGTTATTTTAGACATGAGGTTTTACAAGTTCAAACAGACCTGACTTGATGATAAGAGTCATGAAAACAAAACAAAGATAAACCATTTCCCAAAGTGAAATCAATTTAGTCAGTGAAGAAAATATGTGGTACCTAAAAGTGATAAAATTTCATAAGGATTTTAGGGTGTGTTGAGTGCTCAACAGGTTCCTCTGGAAAACAAAATCCTCTACAGATCTCGCTCACAAAGAGATAATCCACTCAACTTTTTCCACAATTTCTCTCTACTGCATAGCCATCGTCATTTGCATTTGTTTTTTTTTTTGTATAGGGTTTACAAATAGAAGCTTGATCTGAACGTGGTGGACCCATAACCAAAACGAGAATGCAGATATGAGGTTTACTGTTGCTGTTGCATTGCCATCAGAAACACAGATCTAAGGAAATAACCATATTCATATCTGAGGCGATTTTTTCTATGCCCATAACCAAAACATGAATTTTAGATCTGAGGCGAACACAAATCTCACGAATTTCAAACAGTAGATCTGAGACAAACACAGATCTGAGGTAATAACCATATCAAAAAGAATATCTTGAGTATTTGTATCTCCATGCAAACTGGTGTGATTTCACCCACTGATATCTCTTATGCATGTCATATGGTTGTTGCGTGTCCTCGTTTTGAAGCCCCTTCTGCGCTATTTTGATGGGGAGTTTTTGAACTGATATTAAATTATCAAAATCGTTGCATAAAATATTTGTTCATATCGAGGTCTGTATTGAGGACTGGAATGAGGTCTGGATTGAGGACCAAATTGAGGACTGTATTGAGGACCAGATTGAAGTCTGGATTGAAGAGTTATGTTTTTTATTTATTTTTTAGACATTTGAGTTGTAATCTTTTAAGTCATTGATGAATTTAGTTCAAGGGGGGGCACATTTTATTACTTGTAAAATACTATCTATCTTGTAAACAAGGTCAAACTTTGAAAGATTTGATTGTAGTCTTGAATGCTCAAAAGTTGAGAAGAGTCTAGTAAAATACTCTCTCAAACTCCATTTCCAACAAGACTTTTAAAGGGTCAAGGCCAAGCCTTTAAAAGAACTCCTTTTGCGTGGATTGTACTCTTTCTTTTTGGCACCTTGTGTCTCTCTTTTGGAGTTTTTTGGATTATTCACTTGCAAATCTTGCAACAAACATCAGGTCTAAATTAATCAATCTATTCACAGATCATATAAGTTAGATGGACCCAAGAATTACAAATCTTGGAGTTGGTACATGCATAACACTTTGATCTATAATGAATTATGGTGTGATATCTGTGATGGTGATATTTCTCCAACTAAGCTCATTTATGCTACTTCTTTAGAAAAACAAAATTTGAAAGATGAAAAAGAACTTTCTTTGCTATGTTCTTATGTAACTGAGCACATGTTTGTTCATATTGAGAATTCCAAAGATGGATGGTCTGCTTGGAATATGTTAAAGAAGCTTTTTTATACTCCTGTTGCATCTCATAGAGTTGATCTACAAATGAAATTGCTTAAACAAAGATTAGTAGACAATGGTGATGTATTAGAATACATTTCAAGGATTAAGAACATTCATCAGGAAATCATCAAAGGCAGTTTTCCTAAACTTAAAGATAGTTTTCTAGTCTCCATTGTAATAAATGGCTTGCCTCCATCTTATAAGAATTTTCTTGAGACTTTGCAAATAACTGATAAGTTATCAACTATGTCTTTTGATTCACTTAGTGAATTACTAGATCAACATAGTAAATCTTTTGGAAAACAAAAACAATCAGGAGAAGATCTTCTTTTCACTAAATCTGAAAGTTCTAAAGGAAGAGGAAAATCAAATTTTGGAAATTTTTAGAATCAATCTTCTAATCGAGGTCGTGGCATAGGTCGTGGTCAAGGTAGAGGTCGTAGCAATTTTAATCAACAAAATTTTCAAAGTAATCCTCCCAATAATAATGAACAGTCAGGAAGAGGCAGAAATTTTAGTCAAGTAAGATGTAAAATATGTTTAAAGATGGGTCATTATGCATCAAATTGTCTTACAAGCAATGATAAATTGCCAAAGTTTAAGCAGACATCAAATTCAAATTCTCAACAATCAGCTCAATATGCATAAGATCAACATTACCAGGATGATCAATATGAATATGTTTTTTCAGCAGTTCAACATGTAGATTCATTTGAAAATGATTGGATATTGGACACATGAGCTACTCAACATACGACTTATCGCAGAGACTATTTTTGGAATTATAAAAATGTTCAACTAAATCCCATTTATTTAGCTGATGATACAACTCATATACCTCAAGGAAAAGGTTTAGTGAATTTTTTTCTCCCTGGGATTGGTGAAAAATGGATTTCAAATGTTTGGTATGTACCATCTTTTAAGAAAAATTTGTTATCCCTAGTCATAATCAGACAAGATGGACATCAAATCATCATGCAATATGGTTTGGTGAGGATTAATTCAGAGAAGGATAACTTGAAAACAATAATCACTGGATATGAAGATGGGAAGTTACTAATAATGAATGGGAAAGTCATCCAAAGAAAGCAAGAGGTTGTAGCAACAGTGAATTCTGAAATGTCTTCATTCAGATTATGGCATTTTCGATTTGGTCACTTAAACTTTGATAGTCTCTTGAAACTTAAGTCCCTAGATTTGGTAAAGGGTTTGCCAACTTTCAGGAAAGAAAATTCCAAGTGTGAAGCTTGTATTTTTGGCAAGCAAAAGTGAGAAGTTTTTCCAACTAGCTCATCGCGAGCAACAAAGTATTTGGAGTTGATTCACAATGGTATATGTGGTCCAATGGAATATTCTTTTGGCGGATGTCGATACTTTATATTGTTTATTGATGACCACACTAGAATGACATGGGTGTATATTTTAAAGGCAAAGTCTAAGGCTTTTGAAAAGTTTGTACATTTTCAACACATGGTTGAAAATGAAACTAGAGAAAAGATTGCTTCTTTGAGAACTGATAATGGAGGTGAATTCACTTTAACTGAATTCAATGATTATTGTTGAAACAATGAAATTAAGAGGAAACTGAAAAATTCCTATACTCCACAGAAAAATGGAGTTACTAAAAGGATGAACATAACTCTCATGGGCATGGCAAGATCTATGATGCAGTTTAAAGGGTTGAGCAAAAAATATTGGGTTGAAGCAGTCCATACTACAGTTTATCTCCGAAATCAATCACCTACATCAGCTTTAGATGGACAAACTCCTTATGAAGCTTGGTACCGTTTTAAACCCAAGGTAAATCATATTAGGGTTTTTGGCTCAACATGTTATGCTTTAGTTCCTAAGGAAAAGAGGACTAAATTAGAAAACTGAAGTATAAGTGTATCTTCATTGAATACTCTGATGAAAAGAAAGGGTATAGATTAATTTCAGATGGAAAATTCATTGTCAGTAGAGATGTAATTTTTGATGAAACTGAAAGTAATAGTTTAGATGAGATTAATCATCTCCTTAGTCGTTTAGAGAAGAAAAACAATAAGGATAAAGGTAAATTGAACAAGTCAAAGAAAACATTTTGGTTTGAAAAAGACTTTTTTTCTATAGAAGACATCTTTTTATCAAAAAATTCTTCCGATTCATCTGATAATGAAATGACAAAAGACTCTTATGATATTGAATATTCAAAAGAATCTTCTCCAACCTCAGATATTTCAAATGAAAGAAGAGCCTCATTTTTTGAAAATCCTCTTTTCAATAATAATGTTGATTCAGATCCTCAATCCCCTCAACATAAGAAGCCAAAGTGGGCTAAGCAAATTCTCAAAGATGTTCATTCAGATGAAATGAAAAAAACAGGAAGTAGGGGATCTTCAAGAGAAAAAGCTAATTTTGCTCATGCTTTCGATGAACCTACTTATTTTGTTGAAGCAATTGGACATAAATAATGGCAGGAAGCAATGATTAATGAATATGATTCAGTACTTGCAAATGGGACTTGGACCTTAGTTGATTTTCCACCTGATGTTATCCCATTAGTTGTAAAAGGGTTTATCAAGTAAAGTACAAGCCCAATGGTAAAATTGACAATTACAAAGCAAGACTTGTTGCTAAAGGTTTTGCTCAACAGGAAGGAATTGATTATGAAGAAACTTTTGCACCCATAGCTAAATGGAATACTATCAGAATGGTTATCAATTTGGCTGCACATAATGGTTGGAAATTACATCAAATGGATGTCAAAAGTTACTTCTTGAATGGTGATCTAAAGGAAGATATTTTCATGACTCAACCACAAGTTTTTGAAGCTAAAGGACAATAACATAAAGTTTGAAAACTTGTGAAGGCTTTATATGGTTTGAAACAAGCTCCTCGAGATTGGTATGAAAAAATGGATGAGTACCTACGAAATATGGGTTTTCAACGAAGTGAATTAGATGATATATTTTATTTTCGAATGCAAGATAAGCACATGGTGATACTTGTACTCTATGTTGATGACTTAATCATAACAAGAAATAATGAACCTCACATCAAACAGGTTAAGGAAGAAATTAAAGCAGGGTTCAAAATGACTAATTTAGGGACACTTCATTATTATCTTGGAGTTGAAATATCTCAACATCCTAACCAAATATTCCATAGTCAAACTAAGTAT
>SNQJ01S0246181.1:0-13144 GCA_010110895.2 Picea sitchensis | reverse complement strand
TATATATATATATATATATATATATATAATCTATATATTGGATTATATTTGTAGTTTCATGAACAACTAATTTTTGTAGTTTATAGAAAAATATCTTAAAAACATAAATATAAAAAAGTATTCAAAAAATGGAGGTTTATATGTATTTGTAAACCAAGCCATTAAGTTTGTCATCCTAAACCTAAATTGAGGGGAAACAACCAACTTAGTATACCCCTATGGTAGAGGTGTGATTCCCACCCAAAAAGCATGTGCTCTTATGTCTTTCTTCCTATTTGTTTCCTCCTTAGCATTTGTATCTCTTGCACGCAACCTTCATACCCACCTCCCCTTGTTTCACCTAGATACCCTTCTTCTGGCAACACCCCCCACCCGGGTGGCGACCATCCATCCAGCTTCCCTCTCCACTCACCTCCTCTCCCAATTCCTTCATCCCCTCCAACGCCTCTCTCCCTCCGTCTCTCTATACCCCCTCTCTTGCACCTACCCCTCTATCCACCCCCACTCTTTATTCCCCATTCTCCTCTTTTCTCTTTCTCGCTAATTTTTGACATATATTGTCTTATAATGTTTATAGTCGTAATTATTTAAATAAAATTCTTTAAAAAAAATATGAAAAACATAACACTTATGGATCAAAAAAAAAATCATGACCATTTGGAGATATAGATGCACTGAAATCAAGGGTTGGAATTTTCTTTGTTTCAAACATCTTTCCAAATTTCTTCCCTCTCACACTTTATAGGGTTTGCCTTGACACTAGTGCACATTGTATGTAGGGTTTGCTTTGACATTACTACACATATCATGTCTCTCTTGGACACTTGGATAATGGATCATATCCTAACTTTGAGTTGATAGATCTAGCAACCAAGTACTATTCAAGGGATTCGAGGAAGTGTTTTTATGGTGATTTTATCACATTACTTTGAAACTAATGTGAAATCTATCATCCTAGCCTATCATTATGCAGTATACTCAATAACACTATATAGCTCGAGCATCTAGCCACCTTTTCCATTGTTCAACAACTCATCATATATATATATATATATAAATAAATGGATAAAGGTACATGTCACGTCATATCATATTATTATATTATATATATTTGTGTATAAGGGTAAATGTCATTACAGATGAACAGATTTAAAGATGACAAATATAAAGATAAATAAGATTAAAAAAGGTAAATATTTTTAATCAGTAATGGCTCTTTGTAGATGCTCTGATGGGTTTGCAGCTGCTCTCATTTCCTTAACCTGTGAATTGGAACAACAATGGAATGAAAAACATGGAAACAAGAAAACCAGGATGGAAACAACAAAATCTAGGATTGTTAATGGAAGGAGCTGGGAGAATGGAAAGCATAACCTACTATGTCTCCGCACTATGCTTCCCATTCTCCCCACTCTTTCCGTTTTCAATACAAGATTTTGTTGTTTTCATAACCGTTTCTTTACTTGCTTGATTTTGTCATTATATTCTCCTCATTGGTGGTTATAGGAACTATCTCAACTATTGTTTCATTGTCTTTTTTAGTTTATGTATGCATTGTATTCTTAAACCAATCTTCAATGTAATTTTTCATTGGTGCAACATTTATTTCATGCCTAATTTTGATACTAAACAATTCACCTTCAAAATCTCTTAGGTCATGAGAAATGTCATGTATTTTCTCCTCAATATCTTGATTTTTCATAGAATAATCAACCGAGCAATTATCTATCTCTTCTTTTCCATATACAATTATGTCATTAAATTTCTCAGTTGATAATCCTTTTAAGATCTTCACTTGTTCATCAAAGTGTTGCCTTGTCGTAAACATTGAATTGAGAATTAACTTAGGATTTTTCACTTCATCAATGCTTTCTACCAGATCTATCTCTATGAGTCTTCTGAATAATTCTTCTCTTTTCACTATGGCTTTGTTGCATGCTTGGACAATGTTATTTAGATTCTTGATCTTTTCTTTCCAACAAACATTCTGTTGTTTAATTCGACTTGGAAAAGGAAGATCATATTCTCTCATTTTCAATTGTGTTATGTTTGATACTTTTATCCCGAATGGTAAAACAACATCTGTGTAGAATCATCCCTCATTCTTTAAATCAACTTGGAGATATTCATGAAATGCACCCGTCCTTGAACCAAAAGAAACAATATTTTTTGATACCTCTCATGCTTCTATTATCAATGCCATTCTCTTTTTAATATTTTTCTCAACATAACTTCAGACTATTCTGAGAAAACTAGAAGATATCTTTAATTTAATATCGGGTGTAGTTGGTTTAACCATTGTCAAAGGACTAACCAGGTCTAGAAGAGGCATCAAGATAGTTTCCAATTCTTTGAACTTCTCCCTTAATTTGGCATTTTCAGCCTCTAAACTATCAATAGAGTTGTTGAGCATGTCCCCAATAGCCCTATGGATTTTGGAAATTTGGGATGGTCACATATCCTTTAGGTTGACCTCTGATCGAGCCTTTCCCTTTTTATTCGTCTGGTCACTTCTTTCAAAAATCAACTTTTTAGATTCTTTATCAAAACCAACACTTTGAAAAGTGAAGGATTCTTCTTCACTAAAGGTATCATTTCCAATGAATTCCAATAAAGAATCTTGTCGAGCCATATTTTTCATTTGTTTTATTGCAGTAAATATTTTTTCAATATCTGCTTCTAGTTACATATACTCCAAAGAAAAGATTTGGATGTCATTTTCTATAAGATTATCTTCTTCCTCTTGCACTAATTTTTTTCTTTTCTTTCTCACGGGAAACTTGTGTGAACTCTCAAATTTTCTTGGGGGAGGATTCTTCTCTCCCCCTCCACTGGAACTACTTTTGACAACTTTTTTAACTAAGTGGATCACTCGAGCATTGCTCCTGGAGGTAGTATTCTTTGGAGTAACAATTGGAGATTGAACATTTTTTTCACTGGGATCTTTTCCCCTTTGCTTGTAAATATCATTATTGCTAAGTGATGTTTCTAAATCATTAGTATTATGTATGGGAGTAATTTCACTATTAGCCTCTTCTTCTTCTTCTTCATTCAAGACAGTTTGAATGAAAGATTTATTGAACCCCACTGAGAGCATATGTCCAAAAAATATTTTGTTTGGATCAAAACCTTTGATCGTTTCAGCATACTTTAAACTCACATTGTTAAAATGATTTGCAAATTCATCAATTTTATTTATATTTTTGAACATGAAATCTCCAATCTTTCATGGAAGGGGAATAAACTTATTTTTCCTGTTTTCATGGAAAAAATGTAGCCAAAATTTATATCGTCTTGACACCTGTGTAATAAATAGTTTATCATATGCATGATATGGGAGAAAAGAAGGATTCTCTTTTGAGCAAAATATCCTTATGATACTGTGATTCTCTTTTTTTCTATTGTTCCCTTTTTCTCTAAAAATCTGGTAGCTTGATTAGATATCCTTGGAGTGTTTTATCCCAACAAAATATTTTTGAAGACTGAAACAAAAAATTATTATAAACTTCGTAGAAAAACAAAGGGGCGTTATGTCTCCATAATGCCTAATACCAAAAGCTAATTGGATATGTTTCGCAATTCACCCTCTTATCGATGGTTAAGTTTGGGAATTGACAACAATGCACAATAGAAAATATCAAATAAGAGGCCATAAATAATTTTGTCTTTTTTATAGTGTGATAACTGGGATGAGATTTCGATAGAAATGAGTTTTCCCCAATAAAAAATGGCATGTTCTTGTACTGTAAAATACAAAATATATAAAATCATACGAGAGATAGAAGCAATGTTTTCCTCACCTGTCAGCTTGGTAAATAGCCATGCAATTTCTCGATAAGTGTTTATAAAAGACTCAACCTCGATTCTGGTTACGTTTGTTGTAACAGATGCAATATTCTCCAACTATTTCAGTAGGAGGTCAAGCCCATTGTAATGTTTTTTCAATAATTCTCTGCAATCTTCACCTTTAAAAGTAAGAGTCAGCTCTGGTAGCTTTAACATCTTAAAAACTTGAGGTGAAAGAGAAATCATAGAATGATCCTGGAGTTTTATAATTCTTTGACTTGGTATGTACTTGTACACACACCATGCAACAAGTTCCTTACAATAAAAAACCTCAGGAACACACCCAACACGAGCGACTTCAGATGCCTAAATTACATCTTTATGTGCAAGAGGAGAGGAACAATACGAATATGCTCTTGACAACTAGAAGTTATGGCCTTCACGACCAAATATATTCACAGTATCACCACAAAAATATGGTCTAGTTGATGTTGCCATAGGTTGACAAGACTATTTATCCAACTGAATAATAATCTCAAATAAATCTTTTCAAAAATATAATGATATTTTAATCCCTTGACAAATGAATATTTAATGAGATTTAATGAGTAATTCCTTGAGCCTTTCACCATTAATGACGATATTTTTAGGGCGTGCAAAACAATTGTTAGCATTAAACAAAACTTAATGCGTATCGGTAACAAAAACAAAATGGCAGGGATGGACGAGAGATAATTCGAATATAAAAATTTCATGAACCCGCAAACCCGCAAACCCGTGAACTCGTGATTTTATAGATGATAAAAAATATATTAAGTGTAGAGGAATGCTCGGTCGAACTCACATGCAAGAGGAATGAAATACTTTGGATCTCGACACCCACGACAATGATGATGGTTGAAATGTAGATCAAGGAACTTGGGGTGCAAAGTTAAGGTCACGAAAAATGGAGAGTGAGGGATCGAACCCGTGAACCCGTGAAACTGAAAAAATATCTAAGTGTTAAAACAGACTTATGAAATAAGCAAGTGGGTGGAAATGAAGGCCCGTGAACCCGCAAACACTGAAATACGAATAACTATAGTAACTAGAAAGGGAGAAAATATAAAGGGAATAAGGGGACATTTATAAGAGGGAAAATAAATGGAGTAAAGAAGTAGGAAAAACAGAATGTGGAAGGAAATAAAGGAAGCACAAAATGGTCTCAACAAAAATATAATTTTGGTTTATTACTTTCTTTATGTCATGAAGTGACTATGTTTATTAGTTCAACTTTGTTTCTTTCATTTTGACAAATTCTAGCAGTAGAATGCAAACTAGGCATGACACCTTTCTTTGTAGGTAGATATACTTATTTTTTCAACACTCTTCCCACCTCATAACCCTCCGCCAAAACCTTTCCCTCTTCGCTTCAACACCTAGGACAGTGTCACATTGTCTATAAGACCAGAACTCATTCAACCAATAAGTCTAGCATGTTACAATGCTAAATACCTATGAAAACATTGTTTCTTCAACCACAAGCTACTCCATCCTCCAACATCCCTCCCCTCGACGTTGCATTTGTGATAAAAATGGATGATCCCACCGAACTAGATCCTAGTGTAGTAGACATGGCATGTGATTATAATCCTACAAACCTATAATTGTTTCTTACCCATAATTTGTATATCAAGGATCACATATCCCACCTCATTCTAGAACAACAATGAAAAGAAACTCATAAATTTAGCATTGGTCAAATCCTTGCCTCTCCTAGTAACTACTCACCCTACACCATATTGTCTTTCCTAGCTCAATAAGGGAGGTCAACATCAATTTCTCTCTCATAAATGACTTTGATTTTTCCATTGAACCTCACTTTAAAGACACCATTTCCTATGATGTTACCCCAATCCATTATTTGGACCCCATCTTGTGCAAACCATACTAATTTTACAACAATGCCTATTATGATCATTTTTATGATCCCTATATGGTAAAAAATGATGGAGATCAATTTAGATATCACCCTTTTTCCACTCCATCTTGGGTAATGATGCAGTGCACTAGGTCACCCTCCACAAATGTCTTTGTATATTCATGGTTAGACATGCCAGACTAGGAAATACAACCCAACTCACCCCATTGTCATTACAACCTTTAATATATCTCTACCAAGATGTATTTATTCAACCTCAAAGTTTACTATCTTCCCATCACATTTAATGGGGTATTTGATTCAGGTGGATATTGGCGGCCACCCACCTATTCCAATTGGCTCATCTTGACAGTTTTTAGTTCATCACATTCTTCTGTACTTCTTTGTAATTGGTGGTTCTACACTTCTAGGGTTGTCTGAAGCTCTACACATCTTCCAGGTGGAGACTGATGGCCTCCCACCTAATCCAACTGGCTTATTTTGGATATTTTCACGTCAACACATCTTTCTGTACTTGCAGGGCCGTTTTGGGATCCTAAACAATGTTTTTTTGGCTTGACACAATCAAACTGTAGATAGAGATAAAGTTTGACGATGTAATGTGTATTTATCGAAAATAAATTTACAATGGGCTATCACACACCTAAAATGGAGGTCCTATGTAAAAATTACGACCCCGGGAAGTTGAGGTACCAGCTTACCCATCGGGGTCCACATGACTTTTGGTGTTTCACCTCCTAGGGTTAGGTTTTTGGATGTCTATGGTTTTGTAATTCATGTTTAATGTTAAAAAGTCCTTTGGAGCCTCATTTTAATCATTCTGCTCAGACGGATGCACATAGCAGCCACGTCTCTTCTCATAGATAGCTACCACCATTTGAGCAAGTTGTTTCAGTTTTGCAGTTTTACAGTTTCAGCCTATTTCATTTATTCAATAGAAGATATTTTTCACTGGATATTTTTGTTGTTCTTCGTATCTCTTTGTTTATTGTATTCAGTATGTTAATTAGTTCATTCCACTCCTAAATATGGATCAATGGCATCATAACGGTATGCTCTTCATTTATTTTTCTTTGTCCATGTCCCCGACCAGATCTGGGTATAAGAAGTTGGGACTTGAACCATTCGATCCTTTGCAAGATCAGTCATGTTGAGCCTGAAAACAACCCATGGGGGACAAAAATAAAGATGATGGAGAAGGAGATCCTTTTAAAATGTTGCTCGAGGAATACCTTGCGTGACAAATGAACTAAATGATGGACAACTTTTCACAAATCCTTTAGCGGATGTCCACAGGAGAAGCATCTTCATCAAGAGGACATGCAATCCATTTCAAGGTACAGGTAAATTTTAATATTTCATTATTTGAAGGACTGATAGATCAAGATGTTATAGATAAATGGTTGAATCTTCTCAAAGGGTATTTTTCGATCCACAATTTTTTCGATAGGGAAAATATTACTTTTGCACTCCTCAAGGCCATACCCCTTGTGAAGGACTGGTGGGATACTTACTTTGAGAAAAGTGCCATAGATGAATCTACAATATTTTTTGTCACCCCTACATGGGAGTCCTTCCGGGATGCCATTAAAGAATAGTACTACCCTGTTGGAAGCTACTAGGACCAGTACACTATATGGACCACCCTACGTCAGGAAAGGGACCAGATAGTACCAGATTTCACCAATATTTTTCATACTGTGCGCACCAAATTGGGTATCGAATATTCTCAACAAAATTTGGTGCTCAAATACCACAATTAATTGCATAGATACATTCAAACAAAAATGGAGTTTTTGGACATCGCATCATTAAGTACGACTTATAGATATTTTTTAAAGATCGAACATAAATTTAAGCAGAAGAGGTGAGAGTTTGGATTTGAAAACTCCTCACATACGAAGTAGGAAAAAGGCAGCCCCAACCCACAAAACAAGGGATAGAGAAAATATGACCACTCTCAGGACAACTAGTCCAAGCCACAACACAAGAAGGGTAATGAGAAGACGAAGAAGGACACGGGAAAATGGTGTGAATACCATAAAATCCCTTGGCACAACACCGAAGAATGTTGCTCCAAGCAGTCACTCATGGCTAAGATGAAGGATTTTGAGTCAGAGGTCGATTCTGACTTCGAATCAAATCTAGAGGAGGGAAACAGATTATCGATGTTGAACCCAGTGCCATTGTCGCTACCACCAAAGTCTAGCAAAGAGAACTGGAAGAACTAGAGGAAGGGGAATGCCTCTTTCACTCACATATGTGGGTAAAGGGGGATATATGTCATTTCATTGTCGATAGAGGCAGAGAGAATAATTTGATCTCATCAGAGGTCTTTAAGTAGATGGACCTGCCGATGACACCACACTTGCAACCCTACACCATTGCCTAGCTTTGCCAAGGAAGAGATCTCAATGTCAACCAACAGTTTCGTCTACCCTACGACATCAAGCCTTTCAAAGACAAGGTATTGTGTGATATTGTTCCCCTTGAAATTTGTGATGTTATTTTAGGATAGCCATATTTGTGGAAGTGTCATGTTGTGTATGAATCTAGACCCTGCAGTGTTATTATTACTTTGGGTAGACAATTGTACATGATACAAGAGGTAGTGTCGCCTACTTCTATTTATTTGATCTCTGCTAAGAAATGAAGTAAGGTCATTTCATAGACTGAGAATTTCATCTTCTTTGTCATCCATTCTCACAGTAAGAAGAAGGTCACTGCCACATATATGGCCTATACACACAGAATCTCTTTGCAGTAGAAGCAAGTGTACGAGATCATGGAAGAGTACAGATACATATTCTCCTCACCCACAGGGGTACCGACGCACTTCCAAGTCAAGCATCCCATTGACCTAACCCCCAGTGCACCTCTTCCTAAGGGAAAAGTATATTGTTGTTTGTTGATGGAAAATGATGAAATCAAGCGTCAGATACAAGAGCTTCTTCAAAAGGGGTCATCAGACCCAACTCCTCCCCTTGCGGATGTTCGATGGTAGTTAGGCTGAATAAATATTGGACATGGTGGTTCTGCATTGATTATAGAGCATTAAACAAAATCATAGTCAGGGACTGGTACCCAATTCCTAGAATTGATGACCTTCTTTACCAACTCTAGGGGGCCAAGTTCTTCAACAATATTGACCTAAACTCTAGCTACCACTAGGTTCCCATCAAACCAACTGATGTTTGGAAGACAACTTTCAAATCTAAAGAAGGTCTCTTCAAATGGTTGGGCATGCCCTTTGTCTTAAAAAATGCACCAGCCACTTTCATGAGGTTGATGGATGATGTATTGAGACCCTTCAACAACTCTTTTGTGGTGGTATACTTGGATGACATCCTCATCTTCAACGGAACTTGGGAGGAGAATATGTAGCATATTCAACATGTTTTGAGCACTCAACGACAACACAAGCTATATTCCACCTTGGAAAAATTCTCCTTTGGCATGAACAAGGTCCAATACTTGAGCTACATTGTTTATGAGAATGGGGTACATGTTGATCCAGCTAAGACCCAAGTCATTCATGACCGGCCAGCCCCGACCACACTAATCTAGATTTAAAGCTTCTTGGGACTGGCCAACTTCTACCAACAGTTCATGTTGGGATTCTCCCATATTGCATGGGTCCTCAGAAAAGTGACCAATGGTGGTGGTAGGGAAAAGTTCTCATGGGGAAAGGAACAACAACGAGCATTTGATGATCTGAAGAATCTATTATGCTTAGCTCCAGTACTCTCATTGTCTGACCTGCAACAATCATTTGAGATTGAGGTTGATGCATTTGACTATGTTGTAGGCGCAGTTCTCACTCAGCATGGTCATTCATTAACATACCATAGTGATACACTCTCAAATACTGTTTGAAAATACCCCACCTATGAAAAGGAAATGTATTGCATTGTACAATCCTGTCGTCAATGGAAACATTACATTCTGGAAAAGGAGACAATCATCCACACTAATCATAAGCCTCTGCAATTCTTATAGACACAGGGGAAGTTTCATAATGACCGTCATCAGAAGTGGTCCACCTGCCTATAACAGTTCCATATCAACATCAAGTATAAGAAATGGAGTACAAATCATGTCATTGACTGCCTCAGTGTACTTCCCATGGTTGCACTCACCACTGTCCTCCATTCCTATGGACATGGGGCATCTGAGTGTCCCCAACTCTATCATCAAGATCTATACTTCTCCACCACCTATAATCTCTTGGGTACAAGCGTGAATGTCATCAATTTTCACATTCACGATGGACTATTATTCCATCTAGTTCATCTCTGTGTTCCTACAAGCGAGCGTGCAAAGCTGATTTGGGAAGCTCACTACAATTGGATGGCATGACATTTTGGCGTGGAAAAAACTGTGGTTATTCTACAAAAAAACATTATTATCCAAAACTTCGATAGGACGTCAGAAAATATATTAGATATTGAAATGCATGGTCTATTTCCAAGCCAATGATCAAGAAACTAGGATTATAAACCCCTCTTCCTACTCCCGATAAGACTTTGGAATCCATATCAATGCATTACATGTCTGGCATTCTATCCACCAAGAAAGGCAATGATTGTGTATTTGTGGTAGTTGATCGGTTTTCAAAGATGGCCATCCTCACATCCTGCAAGAAGAACATCACAACGAAAGATATTGTCAAGTTCTTCTTAGAACAAGTGTGGGTCCATTTTGGGATATCACATACCATCATCTTCGACGGGGATAGTAGGTTCCTCAACACATTTTGGTCAAGTATCCGGTCACTGTTGGACACCAACCTCAGTAAATCCATTTCTTTCCACCCCCAAACCGATGACCAAACAAAGTTCATCAATCAGATTATTGTGCACATCGTGCACATGTACAACTCTAAGCATATGTGTACATGAGATGAGAGTCTCCCCTATGTTCAAAATAATTACAACATGGCTCTCCATAGCTCCACCATCCATAGCCCATTTTAGGTGGGGATGAGATTTCAATGCTTGGGTCCCATTGATGTTGCACTACCTCTTGCAACCACATAGATAGACTCTTCCCATGTTCAGTCTGAGACCGAAAAAGCCACCAGATTCATTGAGCGGATTCAACACATCCACCAATAGGTCCATGAGATTTTGCAGAAAGCCAATGCTAAGTACAAGGAATGCCATGATCAACAGAGGGTACCGCGCCAATTTTAGGTGTGAGACAAGGTCTGGTTACATTTGCAGAAAGAGTGTCTTACATGGACCCATTGGAAGCTCCTCCCACTTCTCTATGGGCCTTACACTATTACCAAGGACGTGGGAAGCAATTATTTTGATCTCAACACTCCACCCTTCTTTGGCTTACACCCAGTGTTCAATGTGGACCTCCTTTAGACATATTTTCCACCATTATTGGACACCTCAGATATCGCAGAAAAACTGATACCAACAGATCTCAACCATGATTGCATGTGACATGCATCCATTGATCATATAGTGGACACATAGGTCAAGGTCACTCTCCATCAGAGGATCCATATTTCTCAGGTTATCAAGGCATGAAATTTCCTACACCAAGGAAAGTGGCTCACTAGGGGCCAAATTCAACAAAAGTTTCCTCACCTGATGGGGAAAATCAACACAGTAGAGACCATTTCTTCCTGAGGGGGGAGGACTGATTGAGGTGGATATTGATGGCCAACCACCTATTCCAACTGGATCCTCTTGATAGTTTTTAGTTCAACACATTCTTTTTTACTTCTTTATAATTGGGCATTCTACACTTCCGGGGATGTTTGAATCCCTACACATATTCTAGATGGAGACTGGTGGCCTCCCACCTAATCAAACTAACTTATTTTGGATGTTTTCATGTTAGCACATCTTTATGAACTTGCAGGTTCATTTTGGGGCCCTAAACAATTTGTTTTGGCTTTCCATAGTCAAACTATAGATGGAGTCAAAGTTTGATGACATAATGTGTATTTCTCGAAAAGACCTTTCCAATGGGCTATCATGTGCCTAAAATGGAGGTCGTATGCAAAAGTTACGACCCTGGGAAGTTGAGGTACCAACTTACCCATCGGGGACCACATGACTTTTGGTGTTTCACCTCCTAGGGTTAGGTTTTTGGCATTCATTGGTAATGCTAAAACGGCCTTTGGAGCCTCATTGTAATGATTCTTCTCGGATGGATGTGTGTAGAAACCAGATTTCTTCTCAGAGATATCTACCGCCATTCGAGCAAGTTGTTTCAATTCTGCAGTTTTACAGTTTCAACATATTTCATTTATTCAATAGAGGATATTGTTCATTAGATATATGTTTTTTTCTCTGTATCTTTGTGTTTATTGTATACAGTCTCTTAATTAGTTCATTCCACTCCTAAATATCGATCATTATTGCACCACTGTCAAGGGCGTATTTTTCTAATTCTCTAACACATCGCCTATTCAAAACTAAAGTGAATAAGTAGAACACAAAATCCAAGCACTTCTACAAAAAGGATGTATCCAACCAAGTAATTCACATGTGGTTCTCATTCTTAGAATGAATCCAATTAATGATGTTTGGTTACAGAATATTGGGGACTCAATAAAAATTACAATGAAGAATAGATACATTTTACCTCACATTAAACACTCACTAGAAAACCTTATATGGACATGCTACTTAATCAATATGGACCTAACAATAAAAAGAGAGTGAATTCTAGTGACAACAAGAAAATTTCTTTCAAGACTAAATTTTTTCTGCATGAATGGTTAGTAATGCCATTTGAGCTCACCAACACTCTAGCTACCTTTATGAAAATTATAAATGATATTTTTATCCCTCACTTGGGATGCTTCATCATCATTTATCTTGATTACGTCCTTATTTTCATTAAGATATGGGAGGATCATACTCAACATCCATCTTTGCAAAGTATTAGAGAGTATATGCACCAATAAGCTATTACTAAACCACACGAAATCTTGTTTGGGAAGCACTCTATTTAATATCTCAAGTTTATCATTGAACAATAGGGATCCATGAAAATCCTTGTAATGTTGTAGTGATATTAAATTGGTCGTTTCCTCATGCAACATCAAATATAAAAAGTTTTTGGTCTATATGAACTTCTAACAAAATTTTATTTTTCAGTACTCCAAGATTACTCATCCATTTGATAAATTTTCAAATTAGAAGCATTTACACTTAACCTTAGAGATCGAATAATGATTTGATCAACTTTAAGTGTGAGTTTAAGAATTTGTATTGTGACTTATAGAACTACAAAAACCATTTAAGATAGAAATAAATTCCTCACACTATAATATTTGTGTTGTGCTTAAATGGGGAGGATAACCTATGACTTATCAATGTGAGAGATTTTTCACTGCTAAAATGAATTACAATAATTTTGATAAATACTTTAATACTCTTATTCAGACCTTGAGACATTATCATCACT
>SNQJ01S0246180.1:0-13144 GCA_010110895.2 Picea sitchensis | reverse complement strand
AATTACTTTGGCCATTATAATTTCTCAGCATCTTGCTTATCAATTTTAGACACTTAAAATTCTTTTCCTTTTTACTATACATGATCATTTGAGAAAATGAAGATCTTAATTGCTCATCGATACACTGCATGTCGATAAAGGATTAACATTTCTCGCTGACACATAGTGTATGAGCGAGTAATTAAAATTTCCAATCGATATATCAACTTGGAATTCACTTTTCCCACAGACATAGGGCATATTGGCAAGACATTTACATCTTGAGGCCCCTCCTAAATTCTTCCAACTTGGATCCTTTGATCACTACACCCATTGGCAAGGTTCTTTTGATTTTCAATGGTTAAGCATTTCCTTTTTGATTGGATCATTGATGTTTGATTGCATGTTGGTTTTGAACAATGCCATGTTGCAGTCTTGATTGAGTGTGATAATAGTCTTATCAAGTTTGCCTATGTCACTGACATCTTTTATAATGCTCATCATATCTACGTGTATGTTTTGCACCTTTGGATTATATCACTAACCTTGACCTTAAAAATTTCATTTATCATTATGAGGATTGTTTGTAGCATCTACTAGGCATAGGTTGGCTCTGAATTGGTTCTCAGATAAGAATTGGTACTCCTGTCATGTACTCAGTATCAAGTGCCCCAAATGTAGTTGGTCATTTTCACAGGATTATATTTCTCAACTATTGATGGATGATCTTAGTTCCAATGGACAGATTGAGAGCCTATATAACACATATGTCGCAGGAATTGATGGAACTGAATTCAGGTGAAGAAGTTGCAAGAACATGGCCCAAAATTTTATTCAAAAATGTCTTCGCTCATAATTTTGGGTACTAGTCAAAGTGGATTTTTCACCTCTAAAATAGGTCAACTATATGTTTTGCGTGATTACGAATCCAGTGCCACTTGTAGAATCGAAATCTAAGGTCCAGAAGTGCCAAAATGACCATAAAAAATTTATTGTCAAGCAAACCTCATTAACAATAAAACTACTAAACTACTTAAATGAAGAGGTAAGTTCTCTCATTAGAAATGTTTCCTCATTTTCTTTGCAAAAAATGACACCTCAATTGGGCATCGTATGAGCAAGTTATGGACCTCTTAAGTCAAGTTAGGTTGCGACAACCCCCTTTTAACATCATTAAACCCCAGTCAACATATGGATCCGTGCCACTATGCAATGTCATATTTACAAAATAAAATTAAATGTAGAAAAATGTATTAAAATGACTTTAAAAAATTAAAATAAAAACATGGGTTTTCTTTTTTTCATGACTGATGATTTAATAAAAAAGGTCTATACAATAAAACAAGTGTGTTTGTTTTTAAAAATGCACGTTATATTTAAACCTTAAAATAATGTGGAGGGAGGGAGGGGCCATAGCCAATTCGACCCCCCTCCCCAATTTCCTAAAACCATGTATCATATAACCTATCTAACGTTCACATATCGGCCAAACAATGCGATTCCAATTATATCTTTTGAGAGTGGACAAAAGTGGGCAAGTCAAACCTTGCAATAGTTCTAAGGTGTGCAAGTTCTAATGGTTTAAAGATGTGGTGACGTATATTGGAGTTTATGTGAGGTGGATGGGGGCCACAACCCATAAGGCCTTCGCCCCCTACCATTAGTTATTATACTTATATTTAAACCTTAAAATAATGTGGAGGGAGGAGGGGGCCACTCAACCATATGCCCCCCTTAATAATAATCTAATTCATTTTAAACTATTTCTTTCACCATGTCTTATAACCTTTGACATTTTATGTTTCGACGATCTTAGATCCTCTCCAACCGCCGACACCACGTAGCGTGCATAATATTCAAGATATGCCTCTCACCTCGACATACTAGAACTCAACACACATTTGAATCTTCTTTGACGACCGACACATCGACACGAGATTATACACCATGTGTTGGGGATCTTCATGTATCTTATTCTAGGGAATGACGTGTCATATTTTTTCCATGAATTTTGACTCCGAGCTATGTTTCGCACACACCTTATATCGTTGGAAAGGTCTTGCCGAGATATAAAAACTTTCTAATTATAGGGTTTCAAGATATTCCTCACCATTCGTTCCATATTTTAAATTTTTCATACTGGCATGTCATTAGCCCGAGAACTTCATAACACAACATTTCAGTGGGGATATCTGTGAAATCATCATCGAAGAGACAAAATATCAAAATTATGGAAGTATATCTGAACTACTCACTCAACTACCAACTAATTTATTCATGTTTATATACATTTTTTATTATATTTTGAAGTTTTATACAAGCAACTCATGTATTTGGTGGTGAACGATAGTCAAGTAACAATATTGAAAGAAGGTCATACATAGGAATCTAAATACATGGCATGTAAAGAAGGGAACTAAAAATAATCTACATCAAGACAAGGAGGATCCGCTAGTACACAATAGTGTCTTTGCGAATGAGATCTACAACAAAAGATGATGTACCGGAAACAACATCAACAACAAAGCAACAGAGGAAGGACAAAGAAGAAGCTAAACGTAAGAGGAAAGAAGACGAAGTAGCAGCAACAATGACAACAAAAGAAGAAGAGAAGAAGAGAGAAGAAGCAACAACCACAACAGAGATTGAACTGAGAAAGAAAGAATCTGAAGCAACCGTTGAACAAGAAGCTCAAAAGAGAAAAGAGGAAGAAGAGATAAAGACAAAGGGAAAGCATAGGATAAAAATCTGAATTTGTGTGTTTCATTGTTTTTTTTTGTATATTTCATCACATCGTGAAACTCTTGGCTAAAACGAATATTAGAATGGTGTTCAAACCTTACAAAACCCTCAAACGACTTTTCAGGTCTTCCAAAGATAAATCGGACCCAATGCTTGGCCCAAGAGTTTACCAAATTTTGTGCTCATGTGGAAAATCCTACATAGGACAAACTAGTAGAACCTTGATCCAGGTGGATATCGATGGCCACCCACCTCTTCCAATTGACTCACATACAATTTTCATCCTGGTAATTTTTTTCTAGCTTTTTGGGTCCTAAACTTCTGAGGCCATTTTGAGGCCCTAAACAACGTTTTTTGGGCCCACCATAATCACATTGTAGATGAGTGTGAAAGTGTAATGTGTATTCCTCGGATAGACCTTTCCAATGGGTTATCGTGCGCCTAAAACAGAGATCGTATGCAAAAGTTACGACCCCGGGAAGTTGATGTACCAACTTACCCCATCGAGGCCCACATGACTTTTCGTGCTTCATCTCCTGGGGTTAGGTTTTTGGATGTCTAGGGTTTTTTTTATTACTTCTTGATGCTAAAAAGGATTGGAGGCCTCATTGTAATGTCCTCAGGTGAATGTGTGTAGCTGCCACATCTCTTCTTAGAGATTAGCTACCACCATTCGAACAAGATTGTTTTATTCTGCATTTTTCAGTTTCAATAGATTTATTTATTGAATAGAAGTTAAGTTTCATTGTATCTATGTTATTGTTCTCTGTATATCCATGTTAATGTTATAGATTTGTGTTTCATTTCATTTCGCTCATAAATCTGGATCAATGGTATCAGAGTGGTCTGCTCTTCATTTGTTTCTCTATGCATGGCCCCAACGAGGTTATGGTATAAACAGTTAGGACTCAAATTAGTTGAGCCTTTGCAAGATTGGCCTCGCCGAACGCGACAACCGCCCATGGGGGAAGAAAAGAGAGACGATGGGGCACGAGATCCCTTTAAACTGTTGCTTGAGGATTCCCTCTCGTGACTAAGGAACGAGATGATGGATAATTTTGCGCAAATTCTTCGATGACTTCCAACATGCGACACATCTTCCTCGAGCAGAGGTGCCACCCCCTTCAAGGTACATATCTATTTTGATATTCCTATAGTTGAAGGTCAAATAGATGCAGATGTTGTAGACAATTGGTTAAACCTTATAGAAAGGTATTTTTATGTCCATAAATTTTCGATAGAGAAAATATTACATTTTCTCTCTTTAAGGTCGTCCCCCATGTCAAAGATTGGTGGGAGAATTTCTGTGAGAAAAAGGAAATAGAGAGATATACATTATTTGTAGTCGCACCCACTTGGGGTTCTTTCGGGATGCTATCAAGGAACAATACTACCATGTTGGAAGTTATGATGACTTATATATAAGATGGACTACATTGTGACAGGAAAGGGACCAAACAGTGCCAGAGTTCACCAATGTCTTCCATACCTTGCGCATCAAGATGGGTATCAAAGACTTTGAGTCACATCTAGTGCTCAAGTACCGCGGCGGTCTGCATAGATACATCTAGACAAAAATTGGGTTTCTATACATCTCGTCCTTAGGCGTGGCCTATCGATATGTTGTCAAAATCGAGCAGAAGTTTAAAAAAAAGACGCAACAGTTTGGGTTTGTGAACCCCTCACA
This sequence comes from Picea sitchensis, assembly GCA_010110895.2. Taxonomy (NCBI): domain Eukaryota; kingdom Viridiplantae; phylum Streptophyta; class Pinopsida; order Pinales; family Pinaceae; genus Picea; species Picea sitchensis. The sequence continues at coordinate 8,736 of SNQJ01S0246180.1, read as the reverse complement.
ACAGAAGCAGGGAAAAGGCGGCCCCAACCCATAGAACAAAGGGCAGAGCAGGGATGGGCAGCCTCAAGACAACCATTCTAAACCACAAACAAAGAAGGATAATGGGAATACAATGTAATGGTGTGAGTTCCATAAGATCCCCTGGCATAACTCCATTGAATGCCGCTCAAAGCAGTCAATGGTGGTCGAGGTGAAAGCCTCTGAATAAGATGTGGGCTCCAACTCTAAGTCAAAACTAGAAAAAGGGATATGGATCATTGATGAAGAACCCAGTGCCACCGTTGCTACCACCAAGGTCTAGCCTAGTGAACTTGATGAACCAGAGGAAGGTGAGCGCCTCTTTCATTCACAGATGTGGGTGAAGGGTACTCTGTTGCACTTCATCGTTGATAGCGGTAGCTAGAAGAACCTCATCTCAATGGAGGTCGTAAAGTGGTTGGTTCTACTGACAACAACACACCCACAGTCATACACCATCAGATGGCTCCACTAAGGGAGTGATCTCCGCGTCAACCAACAATGTTTCTTGGCCTATGACATCAATCCCTTCAAAGATTAGGTATTGTGTGATGTCACCCCCCTTGAAGTTTTTTATGTTCTTTTGGGCCAAACTTGTTTATGGAAATGTCATGTTGAATATGAGTCTAGGCCCCGTAGTGTTATTATTACTTTGGACATGAAATTGTACAGGATACCCGAGGTAGTCCCATCTACTACCATTTCCTTGATCTCTGCCAAGCAATGCAGGAAGGTCATCTCTTGGACCAAGAAGTTTTCCTTCTTCGTGATTCACGCTCAAAGTGAGCGGAAGGTTGCAGCCACATTCATGGCCTCCGTGACAGGTCTCTCCACGCAGCAGAAGCAAGTGGATAAGGTCGTGGAAGAAAAAAAATACATCTTCTCCTCACCCACTTGAGTACCTCTGCACTGTTAGGTCAAGCACTCAATCAATCTGACCCCCGGTGCACCGCTACCTAATGAGCCAATCTATCATTTCTCTCTGTCAAAAAATGAGGAAATCAAGTGCTAGATCCAAGAGTTTCTCAAAAATAGGCACATCCGACCAAGCTCATCACCTTGTGGAAGCCCAATTGTGTTGATGTAGAAGAAAGACGAGACCTGGCAACTCTGCATTGATTATCGAGCCCTAAATAAAATCACAGTCAGGAACTGGTACCCGATTCCCTGAATTGATGATCTCCTTGACCAGTTCAAAGAGGCCAAATACTTCAGTAAGATTGATCTGAAGTCTGGCTACCACCAAGTCCCAATAGAGCAAACCAATGTATGGAAGACGACTTTCAAGTCCAAAGAAGGTCTTTTTGAATGGTTGGTCATGCCCTTTGCTTGAAAAAATCCCCATCAAATTTCATGAGGATGATGGATGATATCTTGCGGCCTTTCACCAATTATTTTGTGGTGGTTTATTTGGATGACATCCTCATCTTCAACAATATTTGGGTGGAACAATTACAACACATTCAACAGGTTCTGCACACTCTGCGACAACACAAGATATATGCAAATTTGGGAAAATGCTCCTTCGGCATAAATAGGGTTCAGTACCTAGGCTACATTGTTGATGAGCATGGGGTGCATGTCAATCCAACCAAGCTCTAGGTCATCTGTGACTGGCTAGTCCTGACCACACTCATTGAGATTCAGAGCTTCTTAGGCCTTGCCAATTTCTATCGCAGGTTCATGTTGGGATTCTCCCACATTGCATGGGCCCTTAGCCAAGTGGACAGGGGTGGTGGCAAGGAAACATTCATGTGGGGCCAGTTGCAACAGAAAGCGTTCGATGATTTGAATCAGTGTTTGTGCTTAGCCCCGATGCTCTCATTACCTGACCTAGAACAACCTTTTGAGATTGAGACAAATGCTTTAGACTGTGTTGTGGGCACAATTCTCACTCAACATGGACATCTCGTGGCCTATCATAGTGAGACACTGTCAGATACCGTCCGTAAGTACCCCACTTACGATAAAGAAATGTACTCCAATGTACAAGCTTGCTTTTAGTGGAGGCATTACATTCTCGGGAAGGAGAGTCATCCACACTGATCATAAGCCTCTGCAGTTCATGCAGACATAAGGTAAATTGTAGAATGACCACTATCATAAGTGGTCCACATACTTGTAGCAGTTCCATCTCAACATCAAGTATAAGATAGGGAGAACTAACTGCATCACTGACTTCCTCAGTCGACCTCCAGTTGCAGCACTAACCACAGTGTTAGACCCCTAGGGACATGAGTCCTCCAGATGGCCCCAACTCTACGAGAGAGATCCTAAATTTACCACTAGCTACCATATGTTGGGCACAAACACAATTGTCACTGATTTCCATCTTCAGGACGGGTTGTTGTGCCATTTGGGCCATCTCTACATCCCATCAAATGAGCGAGCAAAGTTGATTTGGGATGCTCACTACAGTCAGGTGGCAAAACACTTCTACGTAGAAAATAAAGTGGTAGTGTTGCAACAACATTTCTATTGGTTGAAACTTTGATAGGATGTTAGCAAGTATATCATGTCCTACATGACCTACGCCATTGCCAAACTGGCCATTAAGAAATAAGGCATGTACACCCCTCTACCTACTCTCGACAGGCCCTGGGAATCCATCTCGATGGAATACATGTTGGGGCTTCCTTCAACCAAGAAGGGAAATGATTGTGTTTTCATGGTTGTTGATCAATTTTCCAAGATGGAGATTATGGTCGCCCGCAAGAAGAGCATCACAGTGGAGGCCACTGCCAAGATCTTCTTAGAAAGAGTGTGGGTACATTTTGGTATACCACAAATCATCATCGCATATTGGGACAACCGGTTCCTCAACACATTTTGGTCGAGCCTCTGGTCACCACTGGACACCAAGCTCACCAAATCCACGACCTTCCAGCCTCAAACGGATGGCCAAATTGAGGTCGTCCGCATAATGATCGTGCATATCTTGCGCATGTACAATTCCAAGCATCTGAACACATGGGATGAGAGTCTTCCCTATGTTCAACATAGTTACAATAGAGCCATACATAGCTCCACCGACCACAACCCCTGTTAGGTGGGGTTGGGATTTCAACCATTGGGTCCCATGGATGTTGCACTACCCCTTGCGTCCACATAGGTAGAATCATCCCATGCTCAAACCAAAGCCGAAAAACCCACCTGATTCATTGACTGAATCCAAGACATCTGCCAATAGGTTTAGGATATTTTGTAGAAGTCCAGTGCCAAGTACAAGCAGCGCCATGATCAACACTAGGTGCCACACAAGTTTTAGGTGGGAGATAAAGTTTGGTTTCACTTGCAGAAGGAACGTATTACAAGACCCCATCGAAAGCTTCATCCACTTCACTATGGACCTTACACCATCATCAAGGCTATGGGTGAAAATGATTTTGAGCTCAACATTCCCCCCCTCCTTGGCTTTCACCCAATGTTTAATGTGGACCTCCTTCGACCATACTTTCCACCCTTATTGGACACCTCAAAGATAGCAGAACATTTGACACCGATAGAGCTCAACCCCAAATGCATGGAACATGCATCCATTGATCAAATCATGGACACACAGGTCAAGGGAACTCACTAATAGAAGCTTCAACTTTATCATGTTGTCAAAGCAGGGCAGCTCCTGCACCAAGGCAAGTGGCTCACTCAGGGCCAAATTCAACAAAAGTTTCCTCATCTGATGGGGGAACTCAACGCAATGGAGACCATTGCTTCCTAAGGAGGGAGGATTGATCCAGGTGGATATCAGTTACCACCCACCTCTTCCAATTGGCTCACATACAATTTTCATCTTGGTAGTTTTTTTCTAGCTTTTCGGGTCCTAAACTTTTGGGTCCGTTTTGAGGCCCTAAAAAATGTTTTTTTGGCCCGCCATAGTCACACTATAGAGAGATTCAAAGTGTGATGGAATAATTTGTAGTCCTCTGATAGACCTTTCCAATAGCTATCATGTGTCTAAAACAAAGATCGTATGCAAAAATTACGACCCTGGGAAGTTGATGTACCATCTTACCCCATCGGGGCCCACATGACATTTGGTGCTTCATCTCATAGGGTTAGGTTTTTGGATGTATAGGTTTTTCTGATTAATTCTTGATGCTAAAAAGGCATGTAGGCCTCATTGTAATGTGCTTAGACGAATGTGCACAACCACCACATCTCTTCTTAGTGATTAACTACCACCATTCGAGCAAGATTGTTTCATTCTGCATTTTACAGTTTCAACAGATTTCTTTATTGAATAGAAGTTAAGTTTCATTGTATCTCTATTATTATTCTTTGTGTATCAGTGTTGATGTTATATATTTGTGTTTCATTTCGTTCCGCTCATAAATTCGGATCAAACCTTCAAATCCATGCTCAAAGAGCATATAGTTGATACTACCTATAATCGAATTTAAAAATCAGTTATCGTCGAACACTCCTCTAAATCCAAGCATCTTATTTTCTTTGAAGAGTCAAAAATCTTAGCCTCGACCCCTCATTACTCCTCTTGTCTCATTCGGGAAACCCTGGAAATAAAAAAAACATCCCAATAACTTCAATCAGGAAGATGGCTACAAACTTAGCCAATCCTAGAAGCCTACCATTCATCACCTTAACCACAAGTCTCCCTCCTCTCTCCTCTCGTAGATCCCTTTCCTTGCATCTAACAGGTCCAATTTCTCGCATATTTTCCATTAATCTCTTCGATCCCCTTGGACCTCATTGCATTATCTTCCCCCTTTAACTCCATATTTCACATAACTACACGATGTCATTTTCTCTTAAACCCTCTCCCTTTACTCTATTCCAAGATTATTGCCCCTCCTCTCTAAAATTTTTCTATTAATCTTTTTTCCTAATCTTATCTCACGAAATCCTCCTAATTCTTTATTCCACTTTATCATCTTCTTTCACACTTCCCCTAATCTCCGAAACTTTGATCAATTATTTTTTCTCTCTCCTCATTCTCCTCATTTCCTTTATTACTCTATTTCATTTCATACTCTATTTTTTCATCTTAAGAATCTTAATTTTCTAACCTCTTTTTATCCCCCTTTTTAATTACTTGGACCATTACTAAACTCCATATCTCTTCCTTATTTCCTTTTAATTATTACCCTATTATTATTTTAATACTTTATTATTATTTCCCCTTTAGTTATTCTTAATTCTCTCAACGAACCTTCTTCCCAATTTGTAACCCTAATATTTTTCACCTTACCTAATCTAAACTTTATTATTAATTCCCCTTTTTATTTATTCTTAATTTCTCTCAATTCTTTTAATTATTACCCTATTATTATTTACTTTATTATTATTTCTCTTTTGATTATTCTTTTTCTCTCAATTTCGATTATTCTTTTTCTTTCCATGAACCTTCATCTCGAAAAATTTCATAGCATATTTCATCTTTTCTTTTTCATAAATTAGGAAGAAACAAAATGTGTAAGGTGAAGAATTTGTAATTGTTTCTTGGGAATCCAAGAAGTCCCAAGGAACAATTACTAAACTCAACTATATAAACCAAAGATGAACCATTTCAAAGGGGCTTTTGCCTCTTGGAGCTTTCATGTACTATATTGAAACTTTAATGAGAAGAAGCTTGTTTGACTAAGCTATTTTCTGGAGAACTTTGATTCTTGTGTTGCACTTGTTGTGGATTATTCTACTGCTTTTTTCTTGGAACTAAAGTTGTGTAAATGTCTTTCACATTATAGACTATTCTTATGTTTGTTTGTTGCATTATTATTTATGTTCTTTAGGGAATATTTCTCTGAATTTGTGAACATAGAACTGTAAATGATTGTCTTAATGCTAAACTATCATGGGTTGCAGTTATTTACTCATATTCTTGTATTTTCTCAATGTGAACTATTTATCGGGCCATTGATAGTACATGTATGGTTTTGTGTTTACTTCTTGGTTACCTTTAGATTCAACCAAGAGCATGCATCTTATATTAGTTTCATTTCACTCATTATTTTAGAAACCATCATTGTTGAACCGAGCCACCATCGGTAAACCCCAAACCAGTAATGGTTGTCAAGCCATAATCTAGATAGGTTTCCAATTCTAAATGGCGAGAGGTCTAATCAAAACTCCTCACCGGACGTAAACCCTATTATTGATCAAAATCACACAAACCTCATCAACAAAACCAAAACTTATCGTCATTACATTAATTGAAATGGAGTAAATCCATTTTTCTACTACAAGTGGTCCTATACACCTATAGTACTACTAGTAATTATTCTTTCCATACTTTTCATTCTATGCTATATATTTTGTGAATAATAGAATGTGGAATCTTATTAGTAGCCTTTGTTAGGTTGTTCAAACTAAGGTAATTATAAAAACTATACTAAGCAAAATGACTACCTTTATAACTGGAAAACTATATCTCATTATTTTATTCTTACAAATGAATTTTATTGTACTTTTACAACCTCGTCAAATAAGGCTTTCACTTCTACCCATTTTGCACTATATCGTATAGCCACAGTCAAATATGGTCCTATGAAATTGAAACCCCATCTTTAAATTTATGCATATTTTGTGGTTGTATTTGATATAAGGGCATGGAAATTTGTCTAGTGAGTCTTTTGTCCTTTGGTATATTATTAATCTTACTCGTATGTGACCATTTTTAAATAATGTTCGCCATTTTCTCTCAAACAAAAGAATCTTCTTCACCACTATTAACTTTTTAAGACATGGCCTTTTTCACATGATATAACAATCCATGGATTAGTTGGAATAGATTCGATTTCTTTATTGACTTCTTTTTCCATAGGTATTTTTGGTGGATGGTAGATACTTTTTGGTTGCAAGGTAATCTCCAATATCCTCATACCATACCACTTTGGTGAGAAATTGGTATGAAAGGATGTGAAATCAGAATTTCATCATTTACCTTAGTAGTGGTAGTACCTAATAAGTAGTGTTAAATTTTTTGTACAACATATATCATATTCAATGTTTTAATTTTTGTCTTTAAATAAAGTTCAATAACAAAAAAAGTTGTAAGTAGTAGTGGCAGGAGTGATGAGGACAATCTTTGATCATAAAGGATAGAAGGAGGTAGAATTCACCTAGAGGACTGGACAAGCCACAAACAATGAAGTAGGGGTTCTTGTTTCCTTCCAAGAACTGCAAATTCTAAGTTGGCAAGCCATATTGGAAGCCACTATTGTTGGGGATTCTACTTAGATATCTTATTTCTAAGTGAAATTTCCTAATAATCTTGATGTTGACATAATGGGCTATGTGGAGGTTAATATTAAAGAAGGAAAAGATGGAACTTAAAAGACTCACAATGTAAGAAAGGATATAATTTAAAGGCTTACAATGCTTCATCCATGAATAGCCCCGTTACCATATTAAAAAAACAAGAAAAAAAAGAAAAAGAAAAAAACATGAATCAAGGGAAGGGGGAGCCCCGATTCTTCACCTGTCACATTGAAAGGATCTCAAAGCGGTTGAGGGATTGAATCCCCCCTTTGTATTCGACTAACTTTATTTACTCATGCAATAGAATCTTAGGTGTCTAGTGTTGGTCTCTACTAACACTGTCTGTGGGACTACAAGTGATCCTTGATCGATTTATTATATGTCAATTTAGCTCAACCAAGTGTTATTACTTCTTGGTATATGGAGGATTTTATGTTGGGGTTCTCACACTCGTCTTTCTTCCATGTTTCTCTTGTAGCTATTGGGATATATTGAGGAGTGTTGCCGACAACTCCATTGGTGGTCTAGCATGGTTGTTATCTTAGCTCTACAAATGGCCATGTCGGTTGTTTTGCTGGTGTTTTGGTGTGTAATCTCTTGTGCACTCTCGAACCATGGTGCATAGGCATTGTTGTTGTTGTGGGAGGGAAAAGATCTATGAACTAAGGAAAGGCCCATGCCGATGAGAAAAGAATATAGTGGAGACACATGATAATGTATCTATTCAGCTTTGGTTGTAGACAAGTGGAAATCTTAGTTTGAATCCATGGTTAACAAGGGGAATAAGGTGAGTGACACCATCATTTGAGGCAAGGAAACAACTCTCGACCTTGTGCAAGTGGGAGCAAGAGCCATGTTGTAACACTCCCTCTATAATCTCCATTTTAAATTAACATTTAATGTAGATATAATGTATGGCCATGGCCAAGCGATGTATATGGGAATTGTATTTCTAAATTTTAATAAATAAAATGTGATGCTAGCTACTGGGAGATATGGACAGAGATGGGGGCTTAATTAATTCACAAGAGGGGAAGGTTCTAATAGAATGTCTAAGAGATGGGTCCAAGGGGGAATTACCCATGTCTATTAATTCAACCCACTTCCTAAAATTATTATTGGTATATGAACCTTCTAATTTCTGATTGAGTGTCCCCAAAGCCAATCATTGAATACATGTAAGAAGGTGGGTGTGAAAAGTCACATCCCATAGTTATTGGGAGTATGGGGGATGAGTACAATCAACTAGGGGAAGTGTGTAATTCAAGCAAGCAAGCCAAAGGAGAGGAAACTCATATGGGGAGTTATAGCAACTTTAGATAGTCATGTTTTGCATGAACAAGGAAGAAGAACATTGGAGTTGAAGCAACCATGGAGGGTGAATTCCGAAGCATATTTTGAGCAAAATATTGAAGAGCCAGGTTGTCAAGCCTGAAGAGTGAACTCTTGTGTGAGTTTCACTATAACAACAAGTGATAACTACTATTTTCCTGGTAGTTTTCC
>SNQJ01S0246178.1:2643-13144 GCA_010110895.2 Picea sitchensis | reverse complement strand
TGGGAAAAGTTAATGGAGGAAGGGCGGTGAAGGAGGCATAAGGGAAGTGGAGAAGGATTTTGGATTCATTCATTCGAGAGGGGAGAAGGATTTTTGGGGGAGAACTCTGAGTCTTGGACCAGGGAGAGATTTGTGTTTGGGATTGACACAGTGACCGGGGTTGCTAGAGGTTTTGGGCTCGGAGGGCCAGGATATCCATAGATATCCTGGAGCTAGGTCATTTTCCTAGTTGGCAGGGTGGACAATGGTTTTGGGCAATTTTTTTGTGTTGCAACAGGACTGGGTTGAGTAGCAGGTAGCAGGAGAGCAGCAGCAGCTGGCAACGGAAATAGCATCAGAATCAGGTACCCTGTTGAATTATGCATTTATTTATTCTGCTATGAATTCGTTATTATTTGATGAATCTAAATTGTTTAAGTTGTTGGTATGAAGATCGATATTATGTTGAATAGATATTGTTTTATGCTGTTAAGAAATAATTGCTTGTGAAGATAACAATGTTAGATATATGTTTATGGGCATTACACTATATCTGTTTTCCCTCCACTCCTAAAACTGTCTAATCAGATAATTCAAAGCTACCTACTAACATAAATGCCTTCTTAGGCCTTCATACTTGAGCGGGTCGCTCAAGGTCTAATTACAATCTATAAGTACGCCTCTCCTTAACTGTTACATTTATGTTTGGCACATCTATCTTCAAAAAATTTTAAACAATTTATCATATGCCTAAAATGTATTGGTGCTTGCCCCACGCTCGCTTGACATTGGCGATGCTCCTGCATCATACTCCCTCACTTGAAAATTTTCATGGGCTCCTGTCCATGAGCTCTCGCATGGTCTGTCCATGCTTCTGAATATCTACTTCATCTCCTATCTGGCATCTTCAACTGGATGTCCTTTCCACTTGACCAAGTATTCAAAGCATTGTTTTCTTTTGATCTTCTTGCTAATTCTTTTGTCTAGTATGCTTTCCATCTATGGGTTCTCTGCAACAGGCATCTACTTTGTCCACTGGATCTCTAGTTGTTCATCACTTGTTCCTTCTTCCCCAGTTTTGTATGGGTACAAATCTGAGACATTGAATATCAGAGAAATTCCGATCCCATCGAGTAATTCAATCTCATAAGCATTTGCTCCAAATTTCTTCAAGACCTTACATGGTCCGATCTTCTTCATCTTCAGTTTTTTATATGTCCCCTTCGGGAACCTTTCCTTTCTCAGATGTGCCAAAATCAAATCACCAACCTCAAACTGAAGTTGTCTTCTATGTTGATCTGCTCTTCGTTTATACTCCTGGCTCGAGTTCTGTAAACGCTCCTTCACCTGGTTGTGAAGTTATTTCATCACTTCTGCGAAGTCTTTTGCACTAGCGCTCCTAGTTGCAATCTGTTCTGAATTCCTCAGCTCAGAAATTCCTCTCGGTTGCATGCCATAAACAATTTGAAATGGACTTTGTCTTGTTCTTATGTTAACTGAGTCATTATAAGAAAACTCTGCATGTGGTAATATGTTCTCCCATTGGCTGTGGTGTTCTGTCACCAAGCTCCTCATCAAGTCTCCTAAACTCATGTTTACCACTTCTGTCTGTCCATCCTTCTGAGGATGATAAGACGAACTGAATGACAAGTTAGTTCCCAGCTTCTTCCATAAGGTCCTCCAAAAGTGTCCTACGAATTTAGTGTCTCGATCCGAAACTATGCTCCTTGGTAAGCTGTGAAGTCGAATGACTTCTTTGAAAAACAGATTCGCAATGTGAGTTGCGTCACTGGTTTTCTGACATGGAATAAAGTGTGCCATTTTGGAAAATATATCCACCACCACAAAGATTGAGTCAAACCCTTTTTGTGTTTTTGGCAACCCCAATATGAAATCCATGCTGACTGCATCCCACAGCCTCTCAGGTATTGGCAATGGTTGATAAAATCCTGCATTCTTTTTCTTTCCTTTCGAATGCTGGCAAATTTTGCATCTATCCACGAATCTCTTGGCATCTTCTCGCATTCCCGGCCAAAAATATGAATCATTCAATTTTGTGAATGTCTTTTCATGACCAAAGTGTCATGCCAATCCTCCATTGTGTTTCTCCTTCAACAAATTATCCCTCATGGAGCATTTTGGAATACAAAGTTGATTACCTTTAAACAACAATCCTTCCTGGATTATGTATTATGTCCATTGGCTTCTATCTCTGAGAATTGGATTCTCAACTGCTTCATATTCCTTCTTAAAATATGGATCATCTCTATACATGTCCCTGAGGTCATCAAAACCCAGTGTTTTAACTCTGAACTCCTGCAACAACAAACATTTCCTTCTCAAAGCATCAACAACCTTATTAGCAGTTCCAGAAATATGCTTAGTTACAAAAGTAAAGTTCTGCATGTATTCAACCCATTTTACATGTATTTGATTCAAATTTTCCTATTGAGTCACAAACTGTAGTGCATGATTGTCACTGTATAAGACAAACTCCTTCGGAATCAAATAGTGTCTCCACTTCTTCAATGCCTGAATGATAGCATAGAACTCCTTGTCATATGTGGAGTACTTCACCTTCGCTTCATTCAGCTTCTCGCTGAAGTATGCTATTGGCCTGTCTTCTTGACTCAAGACTGCCCCTATTGCAAATCCACTTGCATCGCATTTCACTTGAAATGTCTTTTGGAAATCAAGCAACACCAGAATTGGTTGTTCCGTGATTTTCCTCTTCAATAGATTAAAGCTCTTCTTAGCCTCTTCTGTCTAGTGAAAATATATATGTCTTTTCTTCACTGTGTCCATCATCAGTGCACTAATTCCATTGAAATTCCTGATGAACTTTCGGTAGAAACTAGCCAATCCGTGAAAACTTCTCACCTCAAATATGCTCTTTGGTGATGGCCAATTCTTGATCACCTCCACCTTATCTGGATCCATCCTCAATTTATCTGCAGAAATAACAAAGCCCAAATAGATGAGTTATGTCTTCATGAATGAGGATTTCTTCATGTTTATCAGCAGCTTCTCTTGCTGTAATGTCTTAATCACTGTAGCTAAGTGTTTTAGATGTTCTGCCTCTGTTTGATTCAAGATCAATATATCATCCAGATACACAATAACAAATTTTCCGATGAATTCCTTGAGGAATTCATTCATCAACCTCATGAAGGTACTTGGTGCATTTGTTAAACCAAACGACATAACAATCCATTCATACAACCCTTCGTTAGTCTTGAAGGTTGTTTTCCATTCATCACCTTCCCTCATACGAATCTGGTTATATCCACTTTTTAAATCAATCTTCGAAAAAAAAATTGCTCCACTTAAGCAATCCATCAGATCATCCATCCTTGGTAATGGAAATATATACCTGATGGTTATCTTGTTAATTGCCCTTGAATCAGTACACATCCTCCAGCCTCCGTCTTTCTTTGCACTGAGTACTCTTGGAACAGCACATGGACTCAAGCTTTGTCTAACCAACCCTTTATCCAACAAATCCTAAACTTGTCTTTTGACTTCTTCATTCTCCTGTGGCGTTAATCTGTACGCTACTTTGTTTGGTAAACGGGCTCCAGGTATGAGATCAATATGATGACTCACACTTCTGATTGGTGGCAATGAACGAGGTAGTTCATCCACTACTATGTCAACGAACTCTTCCAGCAATTCCTGAACTTCTTCTAGTAGATCATCTATCCTTGTGCTGGTTAAAATAATCGTTAGCTTCCTGACCACAAAGAATTGTGGTTCCTCCTTCTTCTTGACCTCATTAAGGATTTCCTTCCCACTCATGAGAAGTACAGTGTTACTTACTTCAGGTTTCACTTCCTTATCTTTGATTGGAGGCAACATGTGAGTTCTCCCATTCTTTTCTAGGGTGTATGTGTTCATCCTCCCATCATGAATCACATTTATGTCATATTTCCATGGTCTACCCAACAATAAATGACAAACATCCATGGGAATAACATCACAGAGTATCTTATCATTATATCCTCCTATCTTAAATTCAACTAAACATTGTTTAGTGACATTTACCTGATGTCCCTTTTGTAGCCATGAAACTCTATATGGACTTGGATGTTCACTCGTCTCCAGCTCCAACTTTTCTACCATCTTCATTGAAACGATATTATCTGTGCTACCACTGTCCAGAATGACCTTGCATACCCTATCCTTGGTTTTGCAAGCAGTCCGAAAAAGTCTATTTCTTTGTACTAGATTGTCCACCTCCTTCTCTGGCGTTAAGAGAACTTTTTGCATCATAAGCGATCTTCCGCCTTCAACATCCTCTGCCTCAACATTTCACCTCTGTGCTTCAGCGATGTGAGTCTCTCCACTCTCTTTCTTCTTATCTGGACATTCATAAGATTTGTGTCCATTTTTTCCACACGTGAAGCACTTTATTACTCCACCTCTTCCTCTTCCTCTACCTCTAGTATGAGGAAAAATATTATTATCAGCATAATCTCCTCTTTGTTCGGTATGCTTCCCTCTCTGTTCAGCATATTTCCCTCGCTGTGAGGTTCCACCTCTTTTTGTTCGAGCCTGAGGTTTCTTCCAGTCCTCCTTAGGTTTCTGATTTTTATCTTGGACAACTGATTTGCCCCTGGCTTGACTTTTGCCTCAGCCTCATTGACCCTGCTTTCGGCTTAGGTTCTCTTCATCCTTTAGAGCCATTTGATAAGCATCTTCCACCGTTCAGATGGTTACCATGCTCATCTCATCCTGAATGTCATATCTCAGGCCATTCATGTACCTGGCAACCTTTTCATCATCGCTTTTGCGATGAACTGCCCTAATGTTCAGCCTGTAGAATTCTTCAGTATATTCCTTCACTGTCATCAGCTTCTGTCTCACATTTTGCATTCTTCGAAACAAAGTAATCTAGTAATCTCTGGGAATGAATTTTTCCTTCATCTTCGCAATCATCCTATCCCAACTCTTGATTTTTTTCTTGCCTTTGTAGCGTCTGTCAGCTTGTAGTTCATCCCACCACAATGTTGCATGTCCTTTCAGCCTTGTGATGGCATGTCTGACCTTCTTGTCTTCCTCGACATCTTCATAGTTGAAATAAGTGTCCAGAGCTCTAATCTAGTCTGGAAGCTCTTCAGCATCCAGGTTTCCTTCATAAACTAGGATGTCCATTTTTTCCCTGGCACCCATCCTTGCAACAACTCTAATCAAGCATTCATTTGCAGCATCTTCCACTGAAACTTATTCTTCTTCCTGTTCAACTTCATTTTCACTTTCAGAATCACTAAGATCCCCAACACCGACTGTGCATCTCTGTGTTGTCTCCATTTCCTCAAGTCTGGCACGTAAATCATGCATTTCTCTTGCCATGGTTGGGTCAGGCATCTGCCTACCTCTTCTTCTTGGTATTTCCCTTTCCTCTGGTAGATCAAGTGCATGCATGTCCCTTCTTATTGGAGGCATGGTGAATTTTCCTTTTCCTTGCCACAGAAAGAAAAGAACCATTTCTGGGCTCTGATACCAAACCTGGCGTAGACGTCACCTCTTTCTTGGAAAATCCTCTACACTAACCTCTCGATCTTAATGGATCGTTCTAACTTCACCTTCGAGCCGAAGTGTCTCTTTCGATTCCTCACTAGAATCTTTGTTAAAAACTCAATTCACAGGTCCTTCTCTTTCCCCTGTCATAGCTTCTGCGTATACCTGGTCTCTTCCCGACCAAAATTTCGGGTTTCAGGGTTTCACGATCCCCGTTGTCGAGAACCTCAACCTTCTCGATCCCCCGATATCCAATATCCTGAAATTCTGAAATGGATTCAACAACGGTTAGTCCCCATGGCTAACTTTTGGTCCATGTGACCACTATTTCATATGATCGCAGTTCCAAGTCTTTCGCAATTTTTGACTTTCGAATGCCGAAATGCATGGACCCTTTGTCCTCGGGATTCCCGATCCTTCGAATCCCGATTTCCCGAAATGGTCTCCCTTTCGAGATTTTCCTTCGAAGACCTAGATTGTTTCCACGCGTCCCCTAGAGATGTACAATCCTCATCACTTCACAGTTTCTGGAACTTAAATGCTTATGGGTTCTTTCCCTCGGAACTCCCGAAGTTCCGATTCCCGACCTCCTATATGTTGAAATGACATCAGTCATCCCCACAATAGAAATTTCCTCCTTATCGGGGTTTTGGACTTCGCAGTTCCGAAATGTGTGTGTTTCCTATCTTCAGGATTCGCAAAACGCCGAATCCTGAAATGACGATGGCTTCCAATCTTCACCGCATGTCCTAACCAATGGACGGTCCTCGATCATTCATGATTTCGCAAAGTCAAATGCCAATGTTCTCCTATCCTCCTGAATTCTGAAAATCCAACATGCGAAATGCTGACGAGCTCTTGATCTCCGCCACGTGTCTCCTCAAGATGGACGGTCCAGATCAAAATCGGGGTTTTCACTATAAAGTGACCCGATATTCTGTCCTCGAGGCTTCTGATATCCCGAATTTCAATATCCCGATGCCTTTCGGGACCTACACCCTTCCTATGAGAGTTTAAACCCCGTGCAACTCCTGCCAGATCCTACGGATGACAGGTAACTAGGTGAGGATCCAACGGCTCACAATTCTCCTGAGCTTGAAACTCTGGTAACAACCATAACCTCCTTGCTTCTCTATCAAATCAGACG
Source organism: Picea sitchensis (assembly GCA_010110895.2). Lineage (NCBI taxonomy): Eukaryota > Viridiplantae > Streptophyta > Pinopsida > Pinales > Pinaceae > Picea > Picea sitchensis. The sequence goes on along the minus strand of SNQJ01S0246178.1, from coordinate 6,498 downwards.
GCTGGAGGGATTTCGCTAATCCTCTACAAAGAATTTTGTCCGTTCATCTCTTCCCTTCGACGACTTAGTAGGTTGAAATCCTTTGGAGGTCTTCAACGACTTCCAGCCTCTCAAGAACCTCCTGCACAAACTCCTTGCGGCAACCCTCAATCACTTCATTGTTGAATTCCTTTAACTCTGCGCACTCCTTGTAACGACAGTCCTTCAATAGCTTCTCAAGTTTCAAACCCTGGATTCAAGCTTGGTCTGTGCACACATTGCACAACTCTTGTGCCTAACTGCACCTTTGAATAAATGAGAATAAGAGTTAGCGTATCTGAGCCTTCAGAAATAAGACCTCTGAACCCTTTTGTCAACGCACTCCTTGTGGACAATTCAACTGCACTCCTTGTAGGATCCCTCACTCAGATAGAGAAACAATTGAAACTCATTTCCTAACTCTTTCTCTCTTAGACTTCAAACATTTAACAAGAAATCATCAATACACATCATAGAAAGAAAATGTATAACGGAAAGAGTAAAATTATGAACATACCATTCAACATACACATACAAGAAACAACTACAACGCCATGAATCTGAATTAATACTTCTTCTATTAACTTAATCTCTGTACATGGGTGTTTTTCAATTACAGTTTCTCTGTTCCAACTCTGTATGCTCTCTTCTCCTTCTTGGTAATGTTCTTTACTACTCTGCTCTCAATTGGCATCCTCCTTCTATGTTACAATTACATAATGAGGGTGTCTATATCCATTTTCCCTCCACTCCTAAAACTGTCTAATCAGAGAATTCAAAGCTACCTACTAACATAAATGCCTTCTTAGGCCTTAAGACTTGAGCAGGTCACTCAAGGTCTGATTACAATCTATAAGTATACCTCTCCTTAACTGTTACATTTACGTTTGGCGCATCTAGCTTCAAAAAATTTTAAACAATTTATCATGTGCCTAAAATGTATTGGCGCTTGCCCCATGCTCGCTTGACATTGGCGATGCTCCTGCATCAAGATATTTCGGTGTTGAAATCGATGGGATATGAGCCATTGGATCAGGTAATGATCCACCCAAAGTAAGAACCCTATAGAAGTGGTAGTATCAGTTAAATAACGAGAAGATGTGAGATCTGGTAGATCTCTGACCATTGGATGTGAGGGTCCAATGACCGTCAGATCCATCGGAGTGTTTCTCATTTGGGAAGTCCCATGATAGCGTAGAGTGGGCACTTTCTGATGGCGGAGGCCCGAATGGATGGAGATCGTTGATCTCTAAGAGAGGAAGCTCGATAAGATCACAACTATGGGATTTTTCATGGACCCCACCGGTTAATTTTTGGGTAGAGAATAAGAGAGGCTTTAGCCATCACATAAGTTGAGGTGTCGAATGAATTGAGATTGTCGATTTCCCAACCCAAATACCATTAGATCTATCAGGAGAGAATTTGTTCGAAATTTTTGATCAAAAATTGGATGGTGGTTGTGTAACATGTTTCCCAATATGAAGAGAATCTGACTCACCACAAATTGTTGATCTAGTTGAGCTGAGTGAGTCAGAACCATTTGATCAGGGATGTTTATTCCCTAGTATTTGTAGTGGAATCCCACCAAAGGATTTTTTAGAATAATAAAGTGACAAGTTTGTGGACTTGTCACCGCCACATTATACACACACACAACTCTACATTGCAATGTATATGATGAAGAGGATTACCAATTGTGTTCCATGAGGGATGGAAAAAAAATATGAGTCAAAACCAAGACCAAAATATTAGTGGAACATGAATTTTGACATCCCACCCGCCTAAGTAGGATCAAGGAGTTCAGGTGTATTATAAGGAACCTATCCATGCAGACAACAATTTGATTTTCCCCTCCCCTTTTGTTATTTTAGGTAAACAAGCCACTATTGGATGGGATGTCTACAAGTCTAAGATTCTTGATTAAGGACCTGAAGGTATCATTATCCACATCCAATATTCAAACTCATCCCTTATTCTCTTGCAATAAGGTTATCATGTTGAAGTCCCCTTAGATAAGCCATTGTTGGTCTCTCATGGTCACTCCCATTAGGTTGATTGCATATTAACAATTCCTTTTCAATAAGAAAGAGAATGGACCATATGCATTGGATACATATCCATGTTCATAAGTACCTATGATTCAATTCTTTGTTGTTAAGATTCTGGATGATCTAGAGTGGATCCCCATTTATAATATCATTGGGTCCCAAAGGATGGCTAACCCTCTCGAGACAACCTTAAAATATATTAGTTCAACCTCTCAACCCCTCCATATCATCTGAGTTATATGCCTCATCAAATATATGTCACATTTTGTTTCTTGTAACATCACTAAATCATCTTTTTCTTGGATAATCCTCTTACATGACATCCTATGTTTGGAAAGGGCATTGATGCCTCTTACATTCCAAGACATAATCTTCATTTCAAAATTTTGCTTGGGGGTAGAAATGTTTTTCCAGAATTCTTACTGACTAGCCTGAGTCCACCAATAAGTCCCCTATCTCTTCCAACTTTTGTTTATGATTTTTGTTTCCTCGTTTCTTCTCTTCTTCAAATGGTTTCTTCTAGATTTTCATATGATTATTTTGGATCCTCGAGATTCTTGAGGAGGTCACATGATTCCTCTAGTTGGACCCTTTTCCTTTCTCGTTAAGCAAGTCACACTGTAGTTTTTTTAGTTTCCCTACTTGCATGCTATTAACTTCTTGTTCCCCATGATATGCCATCAAATCCTTGATGTCAACCCCCATGTCTTCTTGATCCATTTCTTGGGTAACATCCTCCCATTCTTCTTCCTCCTGTGATCTTTCATTCTCATTATATTCACGCATTTTTATTCCCCCCTCCTCCACTTGGATATCCTTTGTATTTGGATTTGTCGTTCTACACTTTTGTATATCCTCCTCTTGTTGGATTATGGAAGGATCTACTTCTTGTTGACTTGGTTTTTATTCCTTTCCCAATTCCTCACTTGTCTCTCCTACTAAATTCTAGTATGTATTTTTGTTGTTGTTTAATTCTCCCACTACTAGTTTGTTTTCTTTTCGACCCGCCTTTCTTTTGCTTGAGATATTCGTAAATCCCTCAGCATCTAGGTCTTCATTTTCCTTGTTTGTTGGATTTTCTATTTTCAATGGACAATGCGTTAACAAATGGACATGTTCAAGAGATTTTCACCATTGAAAGGGTATATTCTCATAATCCAATGTTTGTGTCTAGTCCATGTCTTGGTAGGAGATGATTATCAACTCCAGTAGCACCCCTATCACATTCATATATATGAATATCCTTGGATAAGATGTATACCTTATCATTTTAGTCACCTCTTGTATATTTATGAAGGAACCTAAATTGTTCCTATTCCTTTTAGTGTTTCCGTATCTTGAAAATCCTATGGCAGTGAATACAATCTAATCTATATCGGAGCCACCATGAAAAATTCCTTGTATGGAGTGAATATTTGTTTCCAGTACCATAAGTGGAGGCCTACAGAGTTAAAGAAGTAGGGTCCCTCATTGAAGATTCGATCTCTATCCTCTGTGTATGAGAATGTTACCGTGAAAAATCCCTTTGACCCTCATTTTAAATCTATTTCCCCTTTTACCCTCCATTGTCATTTAACCCACACCATCAAGGATTTTTTCGATGGCCAAATTCCCATAAAATTCCCTATCACTGCATGATCCTTCATGTATTGGATGTAATCTTTGATATGAACTGAGATTAATTCACACTAGGTTTTTTCATTCTCCCTGTCCATACACCCATTCCTCATACACTTCTCCAATCAGACACTCCCAAATTCTTCACTTCCCAGTGAATCATCCCCAATCA
>SNQJ01S0246177.1:2742-13144 GCA_010110895.2 Picea sitchensis | reverse complement strand
TTATTTCGTTTGGTTTTCTATTCTCTGTTAACCCATTTTGATCCACAGCAAACCTGTTCTGCCTTGCTGAGCCCAACAGGGCATGCTAGTGCTCCCATTCTTGCTCACCCGGTGACGATTCGAGCACGAACAAGATCCTTTGGAAGAATTGATGGAGAAACGGATTCCCACTACTGTTGTCCATAACAACATTACAGTTGAAACCGCACCAGGAAGATTTCTTAATATTAATGCCAATTTGAATGTGCAAGAACAACAAAATTTAATTCAGATTCTTTCTAAATATCAACATGCTTTTGCTTGGGAGTATCCTGACATGGAGGGAATTGATCCCCAACTATGTACACATCATATCTATATTGAAAAATATGCCTGACTCATCTGACAACCCCAATGAAGATTAAACCCTCATCTTAGGGACATTGTCAAAGAAGAGTTACATAAATTGTTGGATCTAGATTTTATATACCCTATTTCGGATAGCTAGTGGGTCTCTCCACTAGTAATCGTCCCAAAGAAGAATGGGAAGTGGATAATCTATGTAGACTACATAGAACTCAATAAAGCTACCTAGAAGGATTATTTTCCCCTACCTTTTATTGATTAGGTCCTTGATACTTTATCAAGGAAGCAGTTCTTCTCCTTCCTAGATGGATTTAGTGGTTATAATCAGATTCACATTTCTCTGGAAGACCATGATAAAACTACATTTACATTTCCTTGGGGTACTTTCACATATCAATTATTTCCCTTTGGATTATGTAATGATCCAACTACATTCAAGAGAGCTATTTTAAGCATATTTTTTTATTTAATTAATGAAGGACTTGAAGTTTACATGGATGATTTTACACCTTATGGCACTGACTTTGATCAAGCTTTAAGAAATATGGAGAAGGTACCAGAGCGATGCATTTCTACCAGGATATGTTTGAGTCATGAGAAATGTCATATGATGATTACTGAAGGTGTGGTACTAGGACACTATGTTTATGCAGATGGAATCAAGGTAGACCCAACAAAATTAGAGGTAATCCTTAATCTTCCTACACCTCATACGCAAACTGAGGTACGTAGTTTCCTTGGATGTGCAGGATATTATCGCAAATTCATAGAAATGTTTTCAAGAATAGTTTCACCTTTACATGCTTTAACTAATAATGTGGAATTTCAGTGGTCGCATAAGTGTGATGTTGCATTTGCAGAACTCAAAAGGTTGGTTTCAATAGCACTGGTGTTGAGAGGACCAAACTGGAAATTACCATTTGACATATCTTAAGATGCATCAGATATCGCCATAGGAGTTTTCCCTGGACATGAAGAAGACAAGAAACCTTATGCTATTTATTTTATTATAAAAACTCTTACTCTTGCCAAATTAAATTACACAGTAACACAAAAAGAATTTTTAGCTGTTATACATGCTATTAATAAATTTCTCCACCATATAATAGGCTATCCAATAATTATGTATACTGAGCACTCTGATATTAAATATTTATCCAACAAATAAATTACTAATGGACTAACTACTCGATGGTTTTTTCTATTGTAGGAATTCAACATCACCATTAAGGATCAACTGAGAAGAAAGAATATTGTTGAAAATTTCTTGTCTCGTGTACCCAAAATAGATAACTCTTTCACAGTTGAAGACCAATTTCCAGACGAACACTTGTTCCTTGTCACTATTAATATTCCTTGGTACGCTGATGTGGTGAATTATCTGGCAGCTAGGAAATTACTTGCACACCTGTCATCAAGAGAAAGAAAATTAATCGTTCAGTGCAGTGCATTATTCACCTGGATTGGTGGATATATTTTCCATGCAGGGTCTTATCTTGAGATCCGAAGATGTATTCGAAACGATGAAATTCTCGATGTCTTGAAGGCATGTCAGAATGAGACTTGTGGTGAAACTTTTGCAGACTGCAGAACTAGGCATAAGGTTTTACAGATGGGATATTATTGACCCTCAATATTCAAAGATGCAAAGAAGTATGTCTAGGACTGTGACGATTTTCAGAGGATGGGCCAACTAAGCCAAGCTGATGAAATGCCCCTACAAGCACAAGTGGTGGCAGAACCTTTTGAGAGATGGGCACTAGATTTCGTTGTCCCCTTCAACCCAAAATCAAACCAGAAAGATTATATACTAGTTGCAACAGACTATATGACCAAGTGGGTAGAAGTATTAGCCTTGCCAAATGCAATTCAAGAAGCAATCATTATATTTCTCTGTGAATTATTTGTACACTATGGATTACCCAGGGAAGTAATCATTGACAGAGGGTCACAATTTAAAGCACATAAAATCTTGGCCACTCTGTCCAATTATCACATTAAACATAGAGTTACCTCCCCTTACCACCCACAGGAAAATGAACAAGTGGAAAGTACCAATAAAGTCTTGGAGACAATCTTGAAAAAAAAAAAATTGACAAACTGTCAAAATTGAATAGTCGAGCTTCCAAATTCCTTATGGGCCTATCGCACAACATGGCGTAATACTACTGGCTAATCTCCTTATCAACTAGTCTTTGGCAAAGAACTTATCTTTCCAATTGAATTTGAGATCAAGACTCTAATAATGGCCCAAGAAATTGGACTGGATCTTACCGAATCACACACACGATGCTTACAATAGCTAATGAGTTACATGAAGCACACTCATTTTCCCTTCAGTGCACAACTGTTATTCAATAAAAGAGAGCTAGCTGGAACACCAAGCATATCAAGACGAAATCCTTCTAGAAAGGTGATTGGGTGCTTCTCTACGATTCCATATTTTAGGATTTCCCTGGGAAATTGCAGACAAGGTGGCTGGGACCGTATGAAATCAAATAAGTCCATGATAATGGCATTGTCACCTTATCTACCATCGACAGGTATGGTTCTCCTTTTCTGGTAAATGGACATCTACTACAACTCTACCATCAATCGCTTTCCAAAGAATCCTTTTGCCAAGAAGTAAGTAATGATCCTACTATTCATATTTTAGTTGGCTAGTGTTGGTAGGTGAAATTGACCATCTGTCAACTGGAAGAATGAGTCCATTCCATCATTTTCTAAGTAACCCAATCTGTTTGGTGTAACTCATTCTGACAGGTTATGGCTCCATTAGCCAATCTAAAATTCTAAAATAAAAACAAAGAAAAGAAAAGAAATAACCAATTAATTGCTAAATGCTATATTATATATGTACATATGCTATAATATAACTATTGTAGGTGTATTTGAGAAGAAAATATACAAATCTCACTTATGTACATCATTTACAAATTGCAAGTTTTAATCGAAACTTATGAAATCAATGTGAAAATAATTGCTTTTAAGAGGCAGATAAAGAAAGAACATTTAAATCTTTTTTGTTTTATTTTATAAATCTAACTATTTTTGAATTGAATAAACTATGGAATAGAGACGTGCAGGTAGTCAAAAGATGAACCAAACATTGTGGTTTCATTAATATGTAAATGACAGAATTGAGAAACACAAAGGAGCCAACTTGTTGTTAGTTAGTGAGATGTATCCAAGCGTCTGTATGAGTGAAGAACATCCAACTGCTACGTCCAAGAGAGAAATCTGCAATAGACTTTATGACTGTTCTAAATAAATTCAAAACATGTATTGGCAGTTGAGTTTTAATGATAGAGGAGGAAACACAAATTGAACTTTGTGATCTTATAATTGCACATAATTACAACAAGATAAATCTTAGTGTAACTTATTGCAATTCATCATTCAAATAAAATTCAAGGATAAATCCTATCATTCGAATTGGAGATATGATCATAGTATTTATATCTAGAGCAACAAATTATAGACGATATTTATTACATAAGTATCCCAAACATAATAGATCATTAAGTCTAAATCTATCAGACCTATTAATGTATCAGGATTAACTAAACACAAATGAAAACACCATTTACAAAAGGCCAAAGCCAAAATGCCATATGTTGTTTCATTAAGTCTTGGAATCATCCGTCCATCTTATGCTCCTTTCCAAGATGATTTCCTTTACAAAATATAGAGTATTTAAAGATTTTATGAAAACTAAACTTCCTATCTTCAAAGATAGGATCAGATCTCAAAAAGATCTAAACATTACAAATATAGAGGGCCTAGAGCCACTCATGATCAAACTATATCTTCAAATTTTATGAAAGTTCTCTCCTATTTACAAAATAAGAAAAAGGGGATAGCTAATCAACTAAATCGAGCATGCTCCATCCCATAAGATCAGCATGAGATACACCTTGTCTTGAAAAAATGAAATGAGATCAAGTTAAATATTTTATTAACTAACAATTTCTAAATTTTATATGAGAAATGACTTGGCTACAGAATATCTCGATTCTATAGCCAGTCTTATTATTGGTAACATAAACCCAAATTGATCCAATTTGATTAGAAAAAAAACAAAAAAATCATGGCTATAACATAAACCAATCTTACAATTTAACTAATAACAAAAAATGGATCACGATATCTCATAATTTATCACGGCATTTACACTGTCAGTATTTTTTATAACAATATTGCCTGTCCTTTTTAAACGCTTCGCTTGTCTTTGTGCATTTTCCTTGAGTTCACGGTTTTTTTTTCCAATGATTCATTGTGAGTTGTGAGAGATTTGATCCTTTCTTGGAGAATGGGGATCTCTATATAGTACTACCCTATCCAATGCAAGCAAACTTTGCAATGCACAGTAGGGGCAATTTGTTGAGGAATCGTATAATTGGGTGCCAAAACATCAATGTTGCCCATTGTCGGCCTTTTACCGAGCTTAATACTAGTAAACCCCTTTCTATATTTTACACATGGTGGGAGATTATTGACATAATCAAATGGTTGATTAGGATCTAGTTTGGGACAACTCAGATCTTCCTCTGCTAGAAACCTTTCAATCTTGGATTTTGAATCTCGTGGATCTTGATCGAATCAATCGAGCTCACATGAGGATTGGATATATTACGCAAACACCTTGAAATGAGTCGACCAACCCTCTTATTACGAAAACATAACATTTCTTGATTCTTTTTGGACTATTTGCGAGGGTTTTCACTGTCAGATTTTACAATAGTGCTAGGGAAGACAATCAGTTCATGCACATGAGCTTCTATAAACTCAACACTAATACCCTATTGCCCACATAAAATTTGATCGGCCAATGCCCCTTAACGAGGGTTTTTATCCAAAAACTCTGGCTTTCCACTTGAGAAATCAAGAGGTTTTTCTATCATAGGCTTATCCATCACAAGGGTTTCTACAAGATTTACTGTAACAAAACCATTTCGAGCTAAGAATCCATTCCAATAATCACCCAGTGTTTTCAAACGATGAACCAACAACAACTTAATCAAACCATGGTGAAAGAGGCTAGAATCTAGGTTCTACTTCTTGTATCTCTTTGACATTTTATACAGACTCCTTAGCAAACAAAATGACACATTCAAACTGAAGCCTATAAATGCATGAGAAATCACACATGGTAAAGGAACAGCAGGCCATAACGACCTTCACATGTAATAAATTGTTTTAAAACTGCTAACATGCCATGCCATCTAACCTTGAGAAGGGAGACCAGAATACCTTTGTCACAACAGTCAATGTTTCTGGAGGTGACGAAAATACTCTTGGGTACTTCATCCAATTTCAAATTTTTGAACCACTTTTGACCAGTGAGAGGGAGCCCTGTTGCTTCACTCAAAAAATCTTCGGTGATCTCCAACTACAAAACACCAACCTTTGCTTTATATCCATCAAATGTTAGGGCGAATTCTTTTTACACTTGCAAGTTATACCCCTAGAACTTCTTAATAAACATATCCCAACCCTAATTTTTTAGATCCTCATTCACATCATCATGAAACAACAAATCTTTAGGGCCATTTGGCTCTACTCAAATGACAGGGGCCATTATGGGTTCGAGCAGATTGTAACAAGGGAGACCCAAACTAACTGTGGGATTAGGAGGTAGCAGTAAGAGAGGCAAGTCTAAGTTGATACCATGGAAAGAAAACTTGCAACACTCCAGCATCACCATAACATAAGAATAAGGGTTTCAACCACGAAATTCAGGTGTTTCTGGTAATGGAGTTTTTGAGTACAGATCATAACACAAGACCTTAGATCGCAATGAGAGGCTTGTCAATTCAACTTGCCAGTGAAAATGAAGTACATGATACAATCCCGATGCGTTTAATTCTTCACCATCTGGGATGGACACAATTCTTTAATACATTGTAGGTATTCGATGTAGATGTCACACTAGAAATTTTCCAAAACGTATAGGGAGGAATCTCAGTAATTCAAGGTATACAAATATTGGTTATTGATTCCATTATAGCTGAGGTAACAGGCCTCCCAAACGAAGGAACATAGTGGACCAGGAAATACACAGCACCGAAGGAGGCTGTGGAGTCCTTTGCAGAACCAAGAGAAGAATTAGACAAAAAGGGGAAAGGCCTCATTAATATGTAAATGACAGAATTGAGAAACACAAAGGAGCTAACGTATTGTTAGTTAGTGAGATGTATCCAAGCATCATGAGTGAAGAACATACAATTGCTATGTCCAAGAGAGAAATCTGCAATAGACTTTATGACTGTTCTAAATAAATTCAAAACATGTATTGGCAGTTGAGTTTTAATGACAAAGGAGAAAACACAAATTGAACCTTGTGATCTTATAATTGCACATAATTACAACAAGATAAATCTGAGTGTAACTTATTGCATTTCATCATTCAACTAAAATTCAAAGATAAATCCTATCATTCGAATTGGATATACGATCACAGTATTTATATCTAGAGCAACAAATTATAGATGATATTTATTACATAAGTATCCCAAACATAATAGATCATTAATTCTAAAGCTATCAGACCTATTAATATATTAGGATTAACAAAACACAAATGAAAACACCATTTACAAAAGGCTAAAGCCAAAATGCCATATGTTGTTTCATTAAGTCTTGGAATCACCCGTCCATCTTCTGCTCCTTGCCAAGATGATTTCCTTTACAAAATATAGAGTATTTAAAGAGTTTATGAAAACTAAACTTCCTATCTTCAAAGATAGGATCAGATCTCAAAAAGATCTAAACATTACAAATATAGAGGGCCTAGAGCCACTCATGATCAAACTATATCTTCAAAATTTATGAAAGTTCTCTCCTATTTACAAAATAAGTAGAACGAGATAGCTAATCAACTAATTCGAGCATTCTCCATCCCATAATATCAGCATGAGATACACCTTGTCTTGAAAAAATGAAATGAGAGCAAGTTAAATATTTTATTAACTAACAATTTCTAAATTTTATATGAGAAATGACTTGGCTACAGAATCTCTCGATTCTGTAGCCAGTCTTATTATTGGTAACAAAAATCCAAATTGATCCAATTTGATTAGAAAAACAACAAATAAAGCATGGCTATAACAGAAACCAATCTTACCATTTAACTAATAACAAAAAATGGATAACGATATCTCAGAATTTATCATGGCCTTTACACTGTCAACATTTTTTATAACAATATTGCATGTCCTTTTTAGATGCTTCTCTTGTCTTTGTGCATTTTCCTTAGTTCATGGTTTTCATTTGCCAATGATTCATTGTGAGTCGTGAGAGCTTTGAACCTTGCTTGGAGAATGAAGATGTCTATATAGTACTTTCCTATCCAATGCAAGTAGACTTCGCAATGCACAGTAGGGGAAATCTGTTGAGGAATCATATAATTGGGTGCCAAAACATCAACGCTGCTCGTTGTCGTCATTTTACTGAGCTTAATACCAGTAAAACCCTTTCTATATTTTAGACATGGTGGGATATTATTGACATAATCAAATGGTTGATTAGGATCTGGTTTGGGACAAGTTGGTTCTTCATCTGTTATAAACCTTTCAATATCAGAGTCCGAATCCTCATGGATCTCGATCGAATCGATCGAGCTCACAAGAGGCTTGGATATATTACGCAGACTCCTTGAAATGAGTTGACCATCCCTCTTATTATGAAAACCTAACATTGCTTGATTCTTTTTTTACTGTTTGTAAGGGTTTTTACTGTCATATTTTACAGTAGGCTTAGGGAAGACAATTGGTTCATACACAAGAGATTCTATAAACTCATCACTAATACCCTGTTTCCCACATAAAATTTGATTGGGCAATGCCCCTTCACGAGGGTTTTTATCCAAAAACTCTGGCTTGCTACTTGAGAAATCAAGATGTTTTTATATCATAGGCTTATCCATCACAGGGGTTTCTATAGGATTTACTTTAACAAAACCATTTTGAGATAAGCACCTGTTCCAATGATCACCCAAGGTTTTCAAACAATGAACCAACAACAACTTAATCAAACCATGGTGAAAGAGGCTAGAATCTAGGTTCTGCTTCTTGTATCTTTTTGACATTTTATACAGACTCCTTAGCAAACCAAATGACACATTCAAACTGAAGCCTATAAAATGCATGAGAAATCACACATGGTAAAGGAAGACCAGGCCATAACGACCTTCATAGGTAATAAATTGTTTTAAAACTGCTAACAAACCATGCCATCTAACCTTGAGCAGGGAGACCAGAATACCTTTGTCACAACAACCAATCTTTCTGGAGGTGACGAAAAGACTCCAGGGTACTTCATCCAATTTCAAATTTTTGAACCACTTTTGACCAGTGAGAGGGACCCTTGTTGCTTCACTCAAAAAATCTCCGGCGATCTCCAACTGCAAATCACCAACCTTTGCTCTGTATCCATCAAACGTTAGGGCAAATTCTTTGGCCACTTGCAATTTATACCCTTGGAACTTCTTAATAAACATATCCCAACCCTGCTTTTTCAGATCCTCACTCGCATCATCATGAAGCAACAAAGCTTGAGGGCCATTCAACTCTACTTGGATGACAGGGGCCATTATGGGTTCTAGCAGACTATAAAAAGGATGACTCGAACTAATTGTGGGCTTAGGAGGTAGCAGTAAGAGAGGCAAGTCTGAGATGATACCAAAGAAACAAAGCTATAAACACACTAGTGCGACCATAACTTAAGAATAAGGGTTTCAACCACGAAATTCGGGCATTTTTGGTAATGAACATTTTGAGTACAAAGCATAACACAAGACCTTGTCTCATAATGAGAGGCATGTCAATTCAACCTGCCAGCTAAAACAAAGTATAAGATATGATCCTGATGCATTTAATTCCCATGACATGTAATAGGTATATTTTATTTGCAAAGGTTAAGAATGGATACGTTTTTATAATCCAAATGCAAATCGATTTTTGGTATAATATTTGATTTACATGAGATTCAAATAAATAAGCTTACAGTCCAAATGCAAATCAACATGGGTATTATATCAACATTCAAACAAACTCAAAAGGAAAAAATCATTCAAGTATTAAATAAGATGTAAGTGGATTGAACCTTTTAAAAACAATGCTTGAATAGGGATATAATACAAAATTAAGTTTTCATGCCTGATTCATGCTTCCAGTCATGAATCAAGCATGAAAATGCAAGGTAAAAATAAAAAAAAGAATAATCAAACATATTTTTTATCACCCAATAATCACCCTCAAATAGTAATATTTACAGGATGAGGTGAAAGAAACTATAGGAGGTGTCGTTTGTCGTTCAAAATAACAAAAACATGTAGGGATGCCAACAGTGGAAACATACTGGGAGAAGCAATTATCTCTGCATCACCAACGAGTTCATGTTAGGAATGATCATAATGATTAAAGAGAAAAGAACAACTGAAGGAAATCAAGCATCTCAATCAAATTCCAACAATCATCACACAATACAGCTTCAGATGTCTCTCTATTCAAATGAAATCCGGTGACAAATTTAAATTACGAGAGCAACAATATTCAAGTCAATGGCTCTGATACTGTTGACAGGGACATTGCTGCTAGAAGTCATCCATAGCCTTGACAAGGATGTTAATTAACCCACTCTGAAATCTTTGTCTTGTCCAATAATTTTCAATATAACATGAAGGGCACTTATGACCAATATCAAAATTTATACCTGATAATTTTCTTGAACCTGACATTGCTTCACTGCTAGCAAGCCTGTTCAGTACCCTGGTGAAGTTGTCTTGGCATCATGAATGCATTTTCCCACTGCCAGCATACCTGTTCAATATCTAATCATGTTTACAGACACTTCCCACAACTCTCTAGAAATTATTTACAATTTGACATAAATTTAATGATATTCAAAAGAGTGGGGTGATGTTGAAAATTTCAGTTTTCGGAACACTTGATATTGTCCAGCCTTTAATTTATCACTTGATTACCTTCATTATGATCTGAAATTATTTTTCTGATGAGACTGATTTTTCGAGGATAGGAAGGCATACTTGAGTTGT
>SNQJ01S0246176.1:0-13144 GCA_010110895.2 Picea sitchensis | reverse complement strand
ATGTTATTTCTCTGTTCACAATTTTTATGATCGGGAAAAGATCACCTTCACACTCCTTAAGGCTCTCTCCAATGTCAAACATTGGTAGGAAACTTATTGGAAGCAAACTTCCATAGAGGAGTCTAGACTATATGGGGTCGGGCTCACTTGGGATTTTTTTGTGGATGCGGTCAAGGAACAATATTACCCGGTTGGTAACTATGACGACCGATACATGAGATGGAACACACTACGACAAGAGAGGGGCCAAACAATGTCATATTTCACAAATAATTTCCATACCTTGTGCACGCAACTAGGTATCAAAGACTCCGAGTGACATATGGTTCTGAAATACCACAGGGCTCTACATAGGTACATCCAAACCAAAATGGATTTTGTGTATATATCATCACTGAGAGTTGTTTATCGATATTATGTCAAAATTGAGAAACAATTTAGGCACTAGAACAAATGGGAGTTTGGGTTTGCAAATCCAAAAAAACCAAATTATGGTAAAGACGACACTAATAGCCATCCTTCAGAAAACCATTCCAAGCCATAATAAAATAAGGGTAACGAAAATATGAAGAAGAAGACTGGAAAGTGGTGCGATTTCCACAAAATCCCCTGGCACAACACCGATGAATGTTGCTCAAAACAATTATTGGTGGCCAAGATCAAATAAAAGGAGCCAAACCTTGATTCAAAATATGATTTAGAAAATAATGGGAGAATACAAATCATCGACGCATACCCCACTGCTACTGTCGCGACCACAAAAATTCAACCAGAAGAACCACCATATCATAAAGAGGGGGAGTGCCTTTTTCATTCACATATGTGGGTGAAGGGGACCCCACTGCATTTTATTGTTGATATCCCCTGCACAACACCGGGCGAATGTTGCTCTCAAAACAATTATTATTGCGGCCAAGATCAAATAAAGGAGCCAAACCCTTGATTCAAAAATATGATTTAGAAAATAATGGGAGAATACAAATCATCGACGCAAACCCTACTGCTACCACGCCACCACAAAAAATTCAACCAGAAGAACCACCATATCATAAAGAGGGGGAGTGCCTCTCCATTCACAAATGTGGGTAAAAAAAACCCAATTGCACTTCATTTTTGATAGAAGTAGCCAGAAGAACCTCATCTCAGAGGTTGTCAAACAATTGGGATTGTCGACAACACCAATAATCAAACTATACAACATCGTGGAGCCACTAAAGATGGGATACATCCGTCACCTAATAGTGTTGATTGTCATACGACATTCATTCCTTTAAGGATGAGGCAGGTATTATGTAATGTTTCCACCGATGTAAGGTGGATGTTCTTTTTGACCTTTACCATATATGTGGAATCACCATGCTATTTATGAGTCTCGCCCCTGCAGTTTCATTGTTTCTATGGGGGGTCATCTCTAGAGTATAACATAGGTAGTTTTGACTAGTGTCCCACCAAAATAGTGTCAAGAAGGTAATATCTCATAACGTAAAAATTCAGCCCTTCACAATCGTTCAAAGGTTAATATAGCATACCCCAGAACCACCGCAGCTCTATAATTCAATACCTTCTTTCCAACATAAGTAGATTGCATAAAAGAAAGAAGTTATTGTTTATTAACCTACAATGGTACCTAAATAATGCCTAGTCAAGACAAGATACAATAGGTTGGTGGAATATATTCAAACCCTCCAACAATAGGTTCATGATAGTCTTCAACAAGTTAAGTAGTGTAACTTCTCCAAAAAGGCAAGCAACTCACAAAGATACAGATTCAACAAATGCTTTCCCTTCCATGCTTAACCAAATGCAATGAAGACCATTTCTTCCTAAGGAGGGGAGGATTGATGATGAGAATATCAAGGGTCACCCAATCTATTCCCAATCAAAGCATTTTTGACAATCCTACTATTTCTAAGCAGCTGGTCCCAAACTTTCGGGCCATTTTAGGCCCAAACGACATTTTTTCATGATTGAGAACTTTAATGAGGGTCAAAGTCTCTCATTTAGTGTTTCTTCGAAATGTGTACACCTCTTCATCATCTTTCCAATGAGCTATCGTGGCACCCCAAACAGATCATATGCCAAAGTTACTACCTTATTGATACACCAAACCACCAAAACCCGGTCCACAAACCTGCTGGCTTTCATTTTCCGGGTTAGGGTTTTGATTCTTATTTTATGTTAAAAAATGCCTTTGAAGCCCCATTTTAACAACCATATTCTTATGAATGAGCATAGCCATCACATCTCTCTCTTCAGAGATAAGTTACAACCATTCTAGCTGTAGTCTTTCACTGTATTTCTGGCCGCTTTGCACATTTTGCTCATTAATAGAAATTGTATATTGTATAATATGGTTTGTCATATATCTCAGATATATATATCTCATATATTATTGATATATAATATAATTCCGCATATTTATTTATTATATATCTTCCCTCATTCGTGCTGAAAATAATCCAGAAAAGTGGTATCAAAGCAGTCTTCAACTTGTCGTCTTAATGCATGTCAACAACGAAGTCAGGGTAGAAAGGATTGGGTCTCGAGCTTGCTTCTATTGAGGACAAAATCTCTTGCATGCCCAAGAAGCCCTCTCAATGTGGAAGAAGAAAATAAATATGCATGTATAAAATATTATATTAACTAGTTGCTTGAACGAGCTCTCATAATACGATGTAGGGATCTAAAATGATGGAGAAATTTTCCCACATCCCAATGCCCGCCGATAACAATATGCACATATTCATCAAGTGACCACTTAGAGGCAATCTCTCCTTCATGTACAAGCTACTCTTATATTCCCGCATTTGAAGGTTAGATCGATGCATAAGCCCTAGAAAAAATGGTTAAATCCTCTAGAATGTTATTTCTTCATAATTTTTCGACAGAGAAAATATCACCTCACACTCCTTAAGGCTCGCCATGTCAAACATGGGTGGGAAACTTAATAGGAGAAAAATTTCCACAAAGGAGTCCGAATATATGGGGCCAAGCCCACTTTGGGATTTTTTGTGGATGCGGTCAAGGAACAATATTACCCGGTTGGTAACTGCGATCTACCAATACATTGAGAGATGGACCACATCATGCAAGAGAAGGGACAAACAATGTCGAGTTCATAAATATATTCCATACCTCGTACAATAATGGGTATCAAATACTGAAAGGACATGTGGTTCTCGAAATTGCTGTGGTTCTACATATTAGGTACATCCAAAATCGAATGGATTTCCGGATATCTCATCACCAGAGATCCTATAGATATAAGTTGTCAAAATCGAAAGGCAAAATTTAGTATCAAAACAAATCCGTGTCTGGTCCGAAATCCACAACAACCAAAGTATGGTAAAAGACGACCCTAACAAACATTTCCAAAACCAGTCCAAGCTACACTAAAAGAAGGGTAATGGAGTCAAGAAGGACACCGGAAAGGGTGCTGATTTCCACAAAATCCCCGCACAACACCGAGCAATGCCTATCAAAACAATCATTTTTGGTTGATATCAAAGAAAATGAGTCAAACCCCATTTAGAATCTGATTCAAAAATAATGGAAGCTGACATTCATTGCATGTACCCCCACTTCTACCATTACATCTAACAATTCAATCAAAAGAACCAACATATCCGAAGAGGGGCATCACCCTTTCATTCATAGATGTGGCTGAATGCAACTCGCATTTTATTGTTGATATCGAACTTAAGAAGCTCATTCGAACAGTATTGTCAAACATTGGGGATTGTTGACAACACCACACCCGCACATACAACATTGGGTGTCTCTCGCCATGGACTAGATCTTTGTTAAGTCTGGCTCATTACCCCTTAATTGGGCATATTACAATAGTAATGTTCTTTTAATTATTTCAGCTTTATTCCATTACTTGTAATTATAATTTGGGTCTCCTATATATACCAAGGAGACATTTTCATTTGAATCATCTTGTACTTGAACATTTATGTGGGTAAAAGGAGGCTGCCCTCGAAGAGGCTTTATTATCTGAAATTATTTTTCAAGGTGTTGAGTAATTTATCAAGGTTTTTATATGCTATATTGTAATTTGGTTCTTAACATGGTATCGAGTTCTCGCGTCCGGGTTCTAATCACGTGATCCTGGCATTGACCTTTTAGAGTTTGTAATGTTTTTTCTACAATGTTTCTGAAAGAAACATTAATTTAGAGGATATTTAATAGATCTATCAAGGTACATTGCTGTACCATCTCCTAAGTGGCATTACCCTTTCGGGATATACAACCCTGCAAGATAGGCTATGGAATCATCCCTAACCGAAGTCATTAATTTTCGCTATAAATTTTTCCAGAATATTTCATACCTTGAACTCTAGAGGTGGCTATTCATAGAAATTAGTAAGGTATTTGTGGTAAAGTTTTCAACTTCTGGGTCATATTAAAATTGTATATAAACCTTGTGTAAGACATGGTATCAGACTAGTCAATAGGACCAGTCTCAAGAAGGTGTTCCAGTAAAACAATCATAACTTCTTCCCAGAGTATCCAAATTGAGTGAGACTAGTTTCATTAGATAGTGGGCAGTCCGTAGTATTTCTGGTATGAGTTTCCGCATCTTATATCAATCATTTTGTATGGGCATGCTATACAAGTGAGATCTCCTCGAAAGGCCAAAATCAACAAGTTGTGGGAATGAATTCCACTTTGGCACATCCAATTTTGATCATACCTAAGGAATTGCAGAGAAGAAATATTAGAGAACTATTAAAAATAAAGTTTCATACCGTATGGGCCTAAACTTGGAGATACAATGGAAGAAAAATTGTCTAGCAAACCACCTCAAAAATCAAGGTTCAAAGTATACCGCACAACATGCCACCCAAAGGGAACTTCTACACCAAATAATCCTCCGTGAAATCCTACTTGGACTCTTTTGATGAAGGTGAAGAAATGCTAGGACACATAAATGATTTACAAAATAAGACAATAAATAAAAGATGAACTACAAGATATGATGGATTCAATAGAAGCTAAGATTGAGGCAATAAATAATAAGATGGACGCTTAAAAGGGGAGATCACAAGTATTGAAAATTTTTGTAACAGAGAGGACACTTGAAATTGAAAAATGTATCCCATGAAATTCATGATGAGGACACAAGGAAGGTGAATCAAGAATGGAGAAATCAACCTTGGGTTGAAGACCAACCAATGCTCCTAAGATCGATATGAGGAAGTTTGATGGCAAGGACCCTATCAAATGGATACTTTGGGATGGATAAATTCTTGATCTACATAATGTGCCATTAGCTACAACAGCAGTACAAATTGCTTCTTTATATTTAGAACCAATCAATTGTATGGTATAGATGGTTTTCTTGTTCTCACAAATCACTTGTCACTTGGATAATTTTCACCTAAAGAAATGATAACACACCATGAGGATACAAGGAGAAATAGCTTCTTTATCCAATTGATAAATCTCTCAAGCAAAAAGGGTTCGCCATTATATCATTGAGAACTTCCAAAGATTGAATATATAAAGGTAACATATATTCTAGATGAGCAATTCACATGGAGCAATTCATTTTAAAAAAATCGATCTCCTGCTCGTGGTATCATCAGTTTATAATGAAGGAAGAAGATATCCCAAAAAAAATATCCAAATCATAAAGCTATTATGAATTTTTGTATCATGCCTTTTGGCCTTACAAATGCACTCCTTCCACATTCCAAGGGTTGATGAATTCCATTTCAATCCCTTCCTTCCTAAAATTTGTGTTAGTATTTTGATGATATACCAATCTATAAAGTTCCTGGAGGATCATGTGCGACATGTTGACAAGGTGCTACAGTACTAAAGGAGAGCAACAACTATACCAAACCATCCAAATGTTTCTTTGAGGAAGGAGGTAGAGTATTTGGGTCATATTGTATTCATGAAGGTGTCAAGGTAGACCCTAAAAAGATTAAGGCCATGATAACCTGGTCGATTCCCAAAACATTGAAGAATCAGAGGATTTTGGGTTTGATAGGTTAGTAACGCAAGTTTGTTCGGAACTACAGTTAAGAATAGCAACACATTTAACGACACTATCAAGAAGGTTGCATTTTCATGGAGTTTAGAGGCAACTAAATATTTGAACAACTTAAATAGGTGAATTGAAAAGCTCCTGTCTCTCTGACCACCTGCACTTCACAAAAGCATCATGGAATAAACGTGATGCCTCGTGAAATGGAATTGATGTTGTCCTAATGCAAGAAGGAAGGTTCTTGGCTTTGAAAGTTAATCACTCAAGGGAAAGGACTTACACAAACCCACTATGAGAAGGAAATGATGGAAATACTACGTATTGAAGAAATGCATCCCACCTAATAGGTGGCACTTCAAGGTCAAAACAGTATCATGATAGTCTTAAATACTTCGAACAGAGACCGCCTCTCAAAAAGAACAACAAAAAATGGCAACCAAGATATTGGTTATGATTTTGAAATAATCTTTATGTGTTGGGAAGCAAAATGTTGTGGTAGATGCACCGATGCACTCCTCAAGAAAGGGATGGAAGATGTTGAGGTCTTTCTCACTTATCTCGATCATCCAACCCCGATTGGATAATAGAAGCAGGGATGAATGGAAGAATGAGGAAAGCGTGTGACTCTCATTCAATGGTTGCAACAGATTCAAGTGCATCGATACATTTACATGGAAAATGATTCACTATGGTAAAATATCGCTTATATTTATGTAAGAACTCCCAACTCAAACAATAAAAAGGTACTATTGGAATTGCACACCTTCCGAGAGGGAGGGCACTCGATTTTGAAAACCCACCATAGAGTCAAGAAGGATTGTTTTGGATGGCCTTTAAATCCATGTTCAAAGGTTTGTGGTAGAATGTTTGGTTTGCCAACAAAATAAGCAGGAAACAATTAATCTCTGTGTCTTTATTAAACCATTGGGCTGAAGCTATCCATGGATTTTACCGCTACGATTTCATCATGGTGATTTTGTTGATACACCCATCTGGCACGCATTAATTTTGTGCACTCTCTCATCCCTTCAAAGCTAGTGTAGCCGCCACCACATCTTGTGGAGACAGCTCAGCCACATGGCGTTCCAAAGATTTTTTTAAGTGACAGAGATCCCATCTCAATGGACATTTTATCAAAATTATTTTCTTGTTTGGGTACTCAATTGGCTTATAACTCATCCCATCCTCAACTGGATGGAAAACCGGTGATGAACAATTGTTTGGAAGGTCACCTTTGTTGTTGTTTCTTTGTCTTTGCTAAACAAACATAATGGTTCACCGGATACCCCCTTATGTATGGTATAACACTTCCTTTCATAATTGCGAACAAAATGACACCATTTATGGCACTCTATGGATACCACCCTCCTTCCATCACTTTTCCTAAAAAGAAAATCTGGTTCAAGCAGTGGAAGGTCGCATCGAGAATCAACAACAAAGTTCTCCAAATCTTAAAGGACAACCTCGGTATATGGTAGTAATAAAAATCACATGAAACAACAAGCAAATCAACATCAGAGTGAAAGAATTTTGAAGTAGGGAATTAAAAGTTTTAAGACTACAACCATATAAAACATATGTCCCCAAGCAAGCCAAGAAGGATAATACAAATTATCACCAAAGTACCATGGGCCTTATAAGAAGTTGCTGCAAAAACTGGGTACTATGGCATACAAATTGGAGTTGCCCCCATCATCTTCACGGTAGTACACCCAGCTTCCATGTTTCATGCTTAAAGAAGGTTATAGGGCTACAAAGATCCCAGCTCAAACTATATTTCCTTAACTTGAAGAGGGAAGGAAAAATCGTATTGGATACTGAAGCCATCAATGACACACGGGGCACCACCACCGAGAATAGATCCATTTCAGTAGTATCTCATTAAATGGAGGAAACCATCTGGGTTGAAGATGCAATTTGGGAAGATGATCTTTATATAGAAGCATCTAGAAGTTACTCGCCGTAGCTAGGACAACACATGTCTCAAGGGAGGCAATGTTGGCCCCTAATATTGTTCATTACCCCTTTAATTGGGGCATATACACATTAGTAATTATTTTATTTATGTCGACTTTTATTCCATTAGTTGTAATTATAATTCCTAGTCTCCATATATTACCAAGGATTTTCATTTGGAATCATCTTGTACTTGAACATTTATGTGGGTAAAAGGAGGTTTCCCAGTTTTTTCGCATATTTGAATTTCTCTCTCTTTTCAAGGTGTTGAAAGTATCTATTCTAAGTTTTTCATGCTTTCGGGATATTTGGTTCTTAACATCTTTGTGTTAGCCAACAATTTCAATTATCATATGAAATCCAACCCTTCAAAGATGAGATAATATGAGATGTTTCTCCACTGGATGTATGCTGTGATGTTCTTTGGGCCAAAAATATGTGGAAGGGCCATGCTATTTATGAGTCTTGACCCCATAAGATCATTGTTAATTGGGGTCATCTCCAGGATACCCAACAAATTCCAACACTCAGTCCTGCACCAAATAGTGCCCTCAAGGTAATTCCTCATACTACAAATTTAGCCCCTTCCCAATCTATTCAAAAGGTGAAAAGAAGGACACCCAACCACTGCGTACTTTTGGCCCAAGACCTTCTTTCCAACAAAAGAAGATTGCAGAAGAGAAAGAAGATGTTGTTTCTTCACCTAAAATGGTAACTACACACTTCCTAGTCAATCCAATATATAATAGGTTGGTTGAACATATTCAACCCTCGACAGAAACAGTTCCACAATCTTCAACAAACTAAGCAAATGACTTCTCAGCAAGACAAACAACCACCAAGATTCGTGATTCAACAAACGCTTTCCCCTCTTTGCCAAAAACTCAACAAAATATAGAACATTCCTAAGGAGAGAGAGGATTGATCGAGAGGATATCAAGCACACCCACTCCACCTTAACCGACTCAAAATAGTTTTTTTTCAATTTACTATTTTTAACAGCTTTTTGGGTCCCAAACTTTCTGGGCCACTTTGAGGGCCTTAAAATGACACTTTTTCATGATCATGAACCTTAACTAGCGGCTTTAAGGATCTTAAAATGAGGTCAGAAATGAATCCACCTTCAATATTTCAAATGAGCTATCGTATACTCTAAACGATACCGACAGCCAAAGAACTGTGCGCCCCAAACGGATATCGTATGCCAAAGTTAGGCCCTGGGGAAGTTGATACACCAAACTACCGAAAACAGGGTCCACAAAACTGTTGGCATCTCTTCTCAGAGATAAGATGCCACCATTCTAATGAGTTTTTCACTCTGTATTTATACAATTTTTTACATTTCTCTCATAATAGAAATTGTGCATTACTGTATCTATGTGTTTATGGTTATATCTCATATATATATGTTATATAATTGGATATCTGATATATCTCTGTACATTTATTTATTATATCTCTACTCTCATTTCGTGCCAAAAATAATCTAGATCAGTTGTATCAGAGCAGGCTGCTCTTGATCATTTTTCGGTGCATGTCCCCGACAAGGTCCGAGTATAGCAAGTTGGGCCTCGAGCTTGTCTCTTGAGGAAAATCGCTCTTGCACACCCAAGAAACCCTCCACGACGGAAGAAAATAAAGACGACATAGCATAAGATTCTATTAATCTATTGCTTGAGCAAGCTCTCACACAACAAATGGACAAATTGATGGAGAATTTTTCCCACATCCTTCAACACCTGCCAATAAAAGAAAGCATGTATTCACCAAGAGACCACGTTGGAGGCACCTCTCCTTTCAAGGTACAAGTTAATTTTGATATTCTCGTATTTGAATGTCAGATCGATGCAGAGTCCATAGAAAAATGGTTAAATATGATAGATTGTTATTTCTTTGTTCACAAATTTTCCAACAGGGAAAAGATCACCTTCACACTCCTTAAGTCTCTCCTACATGTCAAACATTGGTGGGAAACTTACTGCAAGCAAATTTCCACGGAGGATTATGGAATATATGGGGTCGATCCCACTTGGGAATGTTTTGTGGATGCGGTCAAAGAACAATATTACCCTCTTGGTAACTATGATGACCAGTACATGAAACAAACCACATTGAGGAAAGAGAGGGGAAAAATAATGTCGGAGTTAAAAAATACTTTCCATACCTTGTGCACCAAGCTGGGTATCAAATACTCCGAGCGACATCCGGTCTTGAAATACCGTGGGGCTCTGCATAGGTACATCCAAACCGAAACATATTTCTTGGATATCTCATCATTGGGAGTTGTCTATCGATATTCTTTGAAAATCGAGTAGAAATTTAAGCACCATAACAAACGAGAGTTCAGGTCGGCAAATCCGCAACAACCAAAGTATGGTAAAGACGACCTTGACAACCATCCTCCATAAAACCATTCCAAGCCACATGAAAAGAAGGGTAAAAAAAAGACGAAGAAGAACACTGGAAAATGGTGTGATTTCCATAAAATCCCCTAGCACAACACTGATGAATGTCGGTCAAAACAATAATTGGTGGACAAGATCAAAGAAAAGGAGCCGAACCCTGATTCAAAATCTGATTAAGAAAATAATGGGAGAAGACATATCATCGACGTAGAGCCCACTGCTATTGTTGCGATCACAACATTTCAATGAGAAGAACCAACAGATACTGAAGAGATGGATCACCTTTTTAATTGATAGATGTGGGTGAAGGGGACCCCGCTGCATTTTATTGTTGATAGCAGAATCCAGAAGAACCTCATCTCAGCAGAGGTTGTCAAACAATTAGGATTGTCGACAACACCACACCCACAATCGTACAACATCGGGTGGCTTAATCAAGGATGAGATCTCTGCATCAGCTAGCAGTTTAGATTGTCATACGACATCCAACCCTTCAAGGATGAGGTATTATGTGATGTTTCCTTGTTAGATGTCTGTGATGTTCTTTTGGGCCAACCATATATGTGGAAGCGCCATGCTATTTATGAGTCTCGACCCCGTAGTTTCATTGTTACTCTTGGGGGTCATCTATATAGGATACCAAAGGTAGTTCCGACTACTGTCCCACAAAAAAATGTCACAAGGTAATCTATCATACTACAAAATTCATCCTCTTCACAATCTGTTCAAAAGATGAACATAAGGACACTGCAACCACTGCAGCCTTGACCCAAGACCTTTCTTTCCAATAGAAACAGATTGCAGAAGAGAAATAAGATATTGTTTCTTCACATACAATGGTACCTACAAACTGCCCAGTCAAGACAATATACAACAAGTTGATTGAACATATTCAACCTCGCCAACAATAGTTTCATGACAGTCTTCAACAAGCTAAGCAACGCAACTTCTCCAGCAAGGCAAGCAACTCACCAAGATTCAGATTCAACAAACGCTTTCCCCTCTTCCCCAAGGCAATAAAAAAAATGGAGACAATTGATTCCTAAGGAGGGAGGATTGATACATGAGGATCTCAGTGGCCACCCACCTATTCCAACTGGCACAAAACAGTTTTTTGGCAACTTACTATTTTTAGCAGTTTTTCGAGTCCCAAACTTTTGGGGCCATTTTGAGGACCTAAACGACGTTTTTCACGATAGGAAACCTCAAATATATACAAAGGCTCTGATTGATCCCGTGAAATGAATCTCCTCATCATTACCTTTCCAACGAGCTATCGTGTGCCCCAAATGAAGATCATATACCAAAGTTACACCCGAGGAAGTTGATACACCAAACTACCCAAACCAGGGTCCACAACACTGTTGGATTTTCATCTTCCGGGGTTAGGGTTTTGGATTTTATTTATGTTAAAAAGGAATTTGGAGCCTCATTGTAACAACCATCTTATTTTGAATGAGCATTTCCATCACATATCTTCTCAGATATAAGCTGCCACCAGTCTAGCAAGACTTTTAGTCTGTATTTCTACAGTTTGGTACATATCGCTCATTAATAGAAATTGTGTATTACAATATCTTTGTGTTTATGGTTATATCTCTGTTATATTATTGGATATCTGATATATCTATGTACATTTATTTATTATATCTCCACTCTCATTTCATGCCGAAAATAATTTGGATCACAATATCCCCTACTAATTGACATCTCATTCAAACCTGGCATCATCAGAGAGATTTCCCTCGGCACTGCCGGTTCTCCTGAAGAGATCACTGCTTATAAATCCATCTTTTAGGAATTTCAGGACGTTTTTGCATGGTCATACATAGAAATTCCCAAATTAGACCCAACCATTATTGAACATCGCATCGACACATGGCCTGATGTCACCCTGGTTTGTCAAAAGAAACAACCTTTACACCCTTCAAAGGCCATGGATATCAAAGCAGAGATCGATAAATTATGTATTTTTGGGTTCATATGCCCTATTAAATATACTTCATGGGTCTCGTACCATGTTTCGGTCAACATAAAGAAAGGTACTATTCGAGTATGCACTGATTTATGGGACCTTAATCAAGCCTATCCCAATGACAATTTCCCAACACCCTTCATCATCCAGGTTATCGATGCTTGCACCGATCATGAATTCCTTTCACTAAAGATGGATTGTTCAGGTACAATAAAATTCAAATTTGCCATGCAGATCAATACAAAACCGCATTCACTACCCCATGGAGCACCTTTGCCTATCGTGTCATGCCCTTTGGGATAAAAAATGAAGGTGCCACTTTTCAATGATCCATGACGTATGCTTTTCATGATTTTTCCCATATCATCCTTTCTTACTAGGCTGACCTCACTGCTCGCTCCAAGAAGTGATCACAACACTTAGAATACTTATGGATTATATTTCAACGATGTCGCAAGTACAACATTCAATTGAACCCCCTCAGATATGTCTTTTGTGTCACAGTTGGAAGCTTGTTGGGCTTCATTTTTTCCCAACAAGGAATCATCGTGGACCCCCTAAAATCCCAAGAAATCAATGATATTCCTCCCCTAAAGTTTTTTCATCAACGACAAAGCCTCCAAGGAAAGGTTGATTTCCTACGATGCTTCATCCCCAACTATGCAATCCGTGCCCACAACTTATTACGCTTACTACAACGTGATATTCCATTCCATTGGGATCAACATTCCCAATATTATTTTGACTCCCTCAAAGAAGCACTTAGTAAATCACCCCTAATCAGTCCCCCAAACTTCGATAGGGATT